>CM050166.1:75517748-75520248 GCA_027410445.1 Discoglossus pictus
CAAAGACAGCGCAGAGAGAGTTCACAGATAGAGCGCACAGAGAGTGCAGAGAGATTGACAAAGAGAGTGAGGGGTACAGAGACAGAAATTGCACACAGACAGCAGTGCACATAGGGTGCAGATAGAGAAAGCGTACACGCAGAGAGCATGCCCAGCCGGTACATCCACACATTGTATAGTAATAATAATAATAATAATGCACAAGAGCATGCCCAGCCGGTACATCTACACATTATATAGTAATAATAATAATAATGCACAAGAGCATGCCCAGCCGGTACATCTACACATTATATAGTAATAATAATAATAATGCACAAGAGCATGCCCAGCCGGTACATCTACACATTATATAGTAATCACATATATAGTTGTGAGCGTACGAGTTGTTGCTAACGCTGCGGGCTCGCGTAGCGAGCCAAGGCCCTCGCAAAGCGAGGGCCGCGGGCTCGCTACGCGAGTCGCGGCCCTTGCGTAGTGAGGGCCTTGGCTCGCGTAGCGAGCCCGCGGCCCTCGCAAAGCGAGGGCACTGGGCGAGGGTCTCAGTTGCTGGCATGGAGCGCCGAAGGCGCTCCATGCCAGCAACTGAGACCCTCGCCCAGTGCCCTCGCAAAGCGAGGGCCGCGGGCTCGCTACGCGAGTCACGGCCCTCGCATAGCGAGGGCCTTGGCTCGCACAGCGAGCCAAGGCCCTCGCAAAGCGAGGGCACTGGGCGAAGGTCTCAGTTGCTGGCATGGTGCACCGAAGGTGCTCCTTGCCAGCAACTGAGGACCCTCGCGAAGCGAGGGCCTCAGTTGCTGGCATGGAGTGCCGTAGGCGCTCCATGCCAGCACCTGAGGACCTCGCAAAGCGAGGGCCGCAGTTGCTGGCATGGAGCGCCGAAGGCGCTCCATGCCAGCAACTGCGACCCTCGCAAAGTTCACGTCGCAACCCAAAGAGCACGACACACACATTACGGCCTCGCAACACTCGGACGCAACTCGCGAACATTACAAAATGTAAAACCCAATACATACACACAGCACATACATAAAAACCTTACCTACACCAAGAGGGAGCACCCAGGACCTCAAAAATGCCACTTAGACCTTCATTTTACTCGAAATAAAAGAGTTTAGAGACTAAAAAAAACTGTAAGCGAGAGAAAAAATGGCCGCCGAACAAAACGAAAACGAGGCTACAGCACTCTAAACTCGCAAAACAACACAAGAAACTCGCAAAACGCCACAAACGACCTACAGATATTCATACCACACAGTGCACACATTCAGCATGCTTACACAGCAGCTCCTCACCACTAATGCTCCAGCAACATCAAAACAGATTGCCAGCTCTTCAACACAATGCTTCAAAATAGGTAAAGTATATTCATTTAGTAATCTATTACATATTTCAGTATTATACACCAAACAGCATTAGCTACCTTACAATTTCATTGCCGTCATTTTTTGACGGGCAATATTCTAGTATATATATATATATATATGTATAGACACTGCACATTACACACAATACATCATTATATATATATATATGTATACACACTGCACATTACACACACACACACACAATACATCATTATATATATATATATGTATACACACTGCACATTACACACACACCTCACACACACACACACAATACATCATTATATATATATATATGTATACACACTGCACATTACACACACACAATACATCATTATATATATATATATATATATATATATATATATATATATATATATATATATATATATATATGTATACACACTGCACATTACACACACACAATACATCATTATATATATATATATGTATACACACTGCACATTACACACACACACACAATACATCATTATATATATATGTATACACACTGCACATTACACACACACCTCACACACACACACACACAATACATCATTATATATATATATATGTATACACACTGCACATTACACACACACAATACATCATTATATATATATATATATATGTATACACACTGCACATTACACACACACAATACATCATTATATATATATATATATATATATGTATACACACTGCACATTACACACACACCTCACACACACACACACAATACATCATTATATATATATATATATGTATACACACTGCACATTACACACACACAATACATCATTATATATATATATATGTATACACACTGCACATTACACACACACAATACATCATTATATATATATATATATGTATACACACTGCACATTACACACACACAATACATCATTATATATATATATATGTATACACACTGCACATTACACACACACAATACATCATTATATATATATATATGTATACACACTGCACATTACACACACACAATACATCATTATATATATATATATATGTATACACACTGCACATTACACACACACAATACATCATTATATATATATATATATATATATATATATATATATATATATATGTATACACACTGCACATTA
>CM050166.1:75525248-75709277 GCA_027410445.1 Discoglossus pictus
TTTTTTTTTCTAAGTCCCGCGTCTCGTATTTTATGGGCTCGCCTCCCTTTTTGCTAAGTGCTACGGTTTACCGGCTCACCTCGCTTCGCACCTCGCAAAGCGTGACGACGTCTCGCAGTTTGACAACTATTATATGTGATAAATAATATACATACATACATACTCCGTCAACATATTTTATAGCAAGAGAAACTATAGTGTGAATAATTACTTCCACTATTATAATGAATGGTCTAAACCAGGGGTCACCAAACTTGGTCCTGGAGGGCCGACCCAGGCCTGGATTTGTGGATATCCTTGCTGCAAACAGGTGAGTCAATCAGGATGGCTGAAGAAACAAGATTCTCACCTGTTTGCAGCAAGGATATCCACAAATCCAGGCCTGGTGCGGCCCTCCAGGGCCGAGTTTGGTGACCCCTGGTCTAAACAATGGTTATCATTAGGTGTATAAGTGAGGCTGCCTACCCATTGCTTAGCTCATTGTGAGAATTCATAGTGAATCACAGTAAAGCCTCTTGCACCAAGATTTCACTTTTTAATGAACCTGGACCACACGTACAATGAGGGGTCTACTCCCTGAGAGCTTACAGTCTAGACAGGGAAGTATTTAAGAAAAAGTGATCTATGCCCCCAGAGCGCATGGGTTAATGATATGCAAAAACCTACAATGTAATGATTGAGTACATGCGGATATACAAATAAATATGCTATGTGTATCTCTATATGCCATTACTATGACATCCCTTACACCCAAAAACACTTGTAACCTCCCAAAATTCAGTTGTATGTAGCATCCATGGTTTACACTACGTTCCTGGGTGAAAGTGGTACGCCCTTGGTGGTGTGTTGCGGAGTTCAGGGTCGTGTAGCCTCGTTCTCATTTTTTCCGCCACCATGTTTTTTTTCCTTGCTTAGCTGATTTTTCAAGTGCCGAAACTCTTTAAAATAATTTTAAATATGCGTTCCACCTCACTTCCAGACGTCCTGGCTGTTCCCCCGTGCTGTGTGTGATGTTTTTGTGTAGTTCGTGTATTTAGATTTTCGTGGTTCGGACTTCGTATTTTTCCTACCTTGCAAATTTTATTTTCGAAATCTCGCGTCTCGTAATGTTTTTTTTTCTAAGTCGCGTGTTCGTCAAATGCTTTCAGCCTAACAGCCTTATTGAATTGCGTATGGGGCAATTGATTATGGCTCTATATAAGCACATAGGATTTTTTTTTTTCCTGAAGTATCTAGTTAATGAAGAGATTGCTTTTGCATGCAAGTTCACTTAGTACAAACTATTTTTTTTTTTAAAAGATGCTATATGCTTATATGGAGCCCTATTCAATTTGGCAAATTAATAAGTCAGGCAATGGGCGCCTTCTGCGCTCATCGGCCAAAGCGTGACGACGTCTCGTAGTTCAACAATTTAATATGTGATATATATATTGTGTGTAAATATGGTTGACTTTGTTTCCAACCTTTTATACATTTCCCCCAGTGTTTAATTTTTTTTTTTTTTTTTTTTTTTTTTTTTTTTTTTACCTTTTGAATATATGTATATTTGTTATCACTGGGTTGGTAGCGCTATTGCCATATAGGGAATAATTAAATCACTGTAAACCTAGTATTGTTATTATAGTTATCCTGTATGTATAATATTGTAAAAGTAGGTCATTAATTACATTTCCATTGGTAAAGATTTTAGCACACAGTGGGATAGATTCACTAAAGCGAGCTAAGGGAAAGTGGTGCTTGGCTTTTTTGTTTGTTTGTTTGTTTTCTGGGATTTCTAAGAATACGTAGCGAAAAGCTTGAAGCTGCAGCCAAGGGCAGAGAGTGTCAAACTCCTCAGACGTCACTTCTTAGTGAACCTGGGCCACTCAAATTAGGTGTCTGCTCCTCGGAGCTTACAGTCTAGACAAGGAAACGTTTAACAAAATGTGATCTATGCCCTAGAGTATATAGGATAATATTATGCAAAAACGTGCAATTTAATGATTGATCTTAAGTGCGTGACTGTTGTATAGGATATTAAGTGTCTGTTGAAACAAATGAATGTTACACACGTATCTCAACCCCCCTATTTATGTTATTCACAGCAACCTTCAAATAGAGAATCTTGCAAAATGTTTCCTTATTTAGCACTCATTTTTCTACAATGAGAAATAAAATATCTAATTTGATAATGTAAGAAAATTCAATATTCTATGAGTGGAATCCAATGGTGCATCTTCAGTTCTATAATCTGAGTTTCTCATGTATTGAGTAAAGACAACAGGAATTGCAATGTTTTAAAGTATTATCCCTATTGTTGTTATTATCGTTTATTATAAACATGCCAACATATTCCGTAGCGATGTACATAAGATAGGTTCCAGGCAAAGGTAAATACAAATAAAAACATAACAAAGCAAGGAGGTCCCTGTATTTGAGCTTCAAATCCAGTGTCAATGGTGCTTTCTTTTCCGATACAGAATTTAAAGAAGTTTTTGCCTCAAACACCAGTATAACTTATCGTAGGAATAGGAATTGTAAAGATATACTAATTCATAGTCATCTTGAAGAAAAATAAATTAAGAAGACATGGTTACAACCACTAAATGGCTGCTATAGGTGTGGAAAATGTAAATTCTGCAAATTTTTGAGACCTTCAAAATCGTTCATACATCCAAGCACAGGAGAGGAGTTTGCAATCAAAGGATTATTTAATTGCCATACTATGGGTGTCATTTATGTAGCCCAATGTGCTTGTGATCGTACCTATGTAGGCAAAACTAGTCGCCAAATCAGACTCTGCATAGGAGAACACATATATGCCATTGAAAAAGATCTCGATACACCTTTATCAAGATACATGAAATATTACCATAACAAAGATGTAAATTTGGTCCAATTTTATGCTTTTGATGGGGCCAAATTAGGCCCATGAAGGGGTGATATTGACAAAATATTACTAAGGAAAGAATGTAAATAGATGCACAAAAACCAGAAGGGTTAAATGAGGGCTTCAGCGCCTACTTATGAGTGGTAGTCATGAAGGTTATCCTGGCCCCATCTCTCTGATTTTATATTGAATGAAGTACAGCACAATGAGTTTAAAGAAAATTTGGTCCAAAGGTATACCGAAAAAGAGGTGATATTGAGAGAAAAAACATCACTGAGGAAAGAATGCAAATGGATATACAAACCTCATGCACAACAACCAGAAGGGTTAAATGAGGTATTGAATTTCAGTACATACTCATTAGTGATAGGCCTGGAAGTTATCCTGGCCTGGTCTGTGATGAACTCTGTATAATACAATGAGAATACAAGAGAACATCTGTATAAAGTTTTAATACACATGCCTATATAGTATATGGTTTATCATCAATTCTTATCTTATCTTATAGCCTGGTTTGGCTTTATGTTTATTGTGCTGCACCAGTGTAATGAGTTTTAAGAGAACATCTGTATAAAATTGGAATCTATATACCCATATAATAAATGGCAATAATAAAATGGCGAACATAAATAACTATGAATTAAGGTCATTTTATGGATATAAAAAAATATTGAAAGAAATCTGAATTATTTTGATATCTAGCCTAATTTTAAGATGATTAATACACTAGAGAAAGTATGTCTATGTAGAGAGGTAAAAAAATATATCTCCTCTCTAGTCATAAAAATAAATTCTATTGTTAATAAACCAAATATTCATAGTGTCCTTTATATAAATGCATAATAATCCAAATTATTAAGATTAATTTGCATATTTATATGTACTTACATCATTATTGCTATTTTTATCATTGCCATCTTATTTTATTCGTTTTATTTTTTCTCCATTCCAAGTATATTCTTTCCATCTCAGTCATCTAATTAATTATTTAATTTAAAACCAATTTAAAAACTCGTCACACGCCGGCGTCTTTTGGAGACGAAGCCAGCTAGGCAGAGCCCGATAGACTAAACGAGGGAACAATTATAGCTCCGGAACCTCAAAAGCCTTCCTAAAAATACAATATAGGCTACATATAAGAGACTAAGCCCATATTAATATTGCTAAAGGATTAGGGTATAAGCCATCATACCTTGTGAGGCTTTAGGCCTCTACCCCTAATTCCTAAATCTATCAAATGAAGAAAATAAGGAGAGCATTATATCCACTAATCTATTAACCCTCTAAAATAGCGTGGGCTACCATAGCTGACTCCGAATTAAGTCTCAATCATTTACTTGAGAATACATTTTAGAATAAGACATAACAATTGCAAATGTGAATGACCAAACTCTTTGTGTCAAGTGCAATTTTTTGGATGAAAAGTCTGATTTCTAAATAATATCTAAAAGGAAAAAAGGGTGTGTTTTATCCCATTTTTTTAATTGTTTTTTAAAAGGTTAAAGTGTGCGTCGTTGTTTTTGTAAATAAAGATGATCATTTTCCCACTATAAAAAATTCCTCTCTCAACTTTACATGAATTTAGTGTTAAGCACATTTAGTGGGAGCCTAAAAAACTCCTATTAGTCATTAAGTTCCCCAAAGTACCCTGCAAGATTGAAACTTGCAGACTTACAACCTAAAGGTATTGTGTGTGTGTGTGGTAAAGGAGGGAGAGAGGTGATGAGCGTGTTAGGGTGGAAGGTGATACGCTTCTTGAAAGAGATGCGTTTTTAGTGAGGTTTTGATGGGGATAGTCGAGTGGTTGGTAGGCCACCAAGAAGCAAGTTACAGTAGTCAAGCCGAGTGATAATGAGCAAGTGTATTAGGATTTTAGTTGTCTTGTGTAAGATATTGAGAATTCTGGAGATGTTTTTTAGAAAGAGACGGCAAGATTTTGTTAATGACTGTATGTGAGGGATGAAAGACAGGGCGTAATCCAGTAGAACCCCAGGGCAACGGGGTTGGGAGGTGGGAGTGATAATGTCGTTGTTGACAATGAGAGAGATGTGAGGAATTGATGCTGTGGTAGAGGGAGGGAAGATTAGGAGTTCAGTCTTAGACATGTTGAGTTTGAGATGGTGGGTGGACATCCAAGAGGATATACTAGAGAGGCAGTTGGAGACATGTGTTAGAGGAGAGGGGGATAGATCTGGTGATGAGAGGTAGATTTGAGTGTCATCTGCATAGAAATGATACTGAAGCCCAAAAGTCTATTAAGTGTACCCAGTGAGGATGTGTAGCTGGAGAGGACTGAACCTTGGGGTACGCCAACAGAAAGGGGGTAGGTAGAAGAAAAGGAAGAAGAAAAGGAGTTAGAGAAGGAGCCACTGAATGATTGATTTTGTAGGTATGATGAGAACCACGAGAGAGCAGTATCTTGAATACCAAGGGAGGAGAGGATATGGAGTAGAAGTGGATGGTCGACTTTGTCAAAGGCAGCAGAGAGATCTAGAAGAAGTAGAATGGAAAAGTCAAAGTCACCTTTTGACTTGGTGGAGAGCAAGTCATTAGTGACTTTACGGAGAGCTGTCTCAGTGGAATGTTTGGGCCGGAAGGTGGATTGGAAGGTGTCAAGAAGGGAGTTAGAGGAAATAAAGTTGGTGGGGAGGTTATAGACGAGACGCTCCAGCAGTTAGGAAGCCAGGGGAAGTAGAGGGATAGGGCAGCAGTTAGATGGAAAGGTTGAAGAGGTGTGTGAGAGGTGATATATGCTGATATACAATTTAAAATTAATTTGCTTGCTGATGTTCCTTGTGGTTCATGTCTCTTTAAGAACAAGATGAAACACAATTTGTTAATTTAATTATACATAAAACATAGAAACATAGATTTGATGGCAGATGAGAGCCAAAACCCCTTATCTATTGCTACCTTGTGGTGGTGAAGGGGCTTGTGAACCTCAATGAAGTTGTGAACTATGCCATGTAGGGTCACCCAACATAGGCAGGTCATACCGTAGAGGTCAGGCAAATCGCGGTCCACTGGAGTATCTTTGCCATGAAAACCTTATGGATGAGCACAACCAGACACAAGATGTGCCTGGTGTTCTGCGGTCTGTAGATTTATAGAGTCAGTCATGACTGAACAACTAAACAACAAAAGAACCAAAAGGTCAATTTAGTCTTCTTAATTGGACACCTAAAAATATATGGTGTTTTGAAGCTATAGAAAATCGGAGTTCAAATTAGCGTATCTACTAGTCTGGGGTGCTCCTGTTTAGGGAGACAAGGCATAAAGTAAACATGGAACTTTTCAAATGTTCAAAAGATGAGGTGTTGGATACTCTTGGTAAATATATGGAGCGTATAATAATATCAGGATAAAGAGGTTCTCTAAGAATACTCTAAAACTTCACATTTGTTACATCTGTCCAGGTGTTGGTAAAATGACCACTCCTGGAAGGGAGGAGACGTACGTTCAAGTGCAAAGACATGTTGTAGTAGCTTTGAGGAGTGAATCCCTTGATATCCTTCAGTGTTATTTGAGAATATCATTGAATCTTTGTGTGAAGCCTTATCCGCATCTGTGTATTGATACTTTATTGTACATATTTATTGTATTTTCCAGGAAATACCAGAAGGGGACCAGAGTACGCCTGAGACTGGTTGATTTGGAGCTTACATCGCGGTTTCTAGGAGGCATCACAGATACCACCTTGCTGGAGGCCGATGCCGTTTTGTTGGGGCTGCTAGAACTTAAACCAAAGGAATAGAGGATAGTCGCTGCTAGTAACTAATGTCAGATGGCACTTCTACAAAAGTTTTTCATTTAATATTTAATAAACCTTCTTTTGACAATGGTTGTCTTTATAACAATGGTATAAAACATGAGTCTAGAGTCTTCCATGTTTTCAAGTTATTCATTTGTACTATAACATTTTTCTTTGTGGTTTATCTTAAATGCAGATTTGGTAAATTAAAACCTATATTTCTTCATTCCTATAAGACTTTTTTTTTTTGCCAGGCCAGAACAGCCATTAAATTGTTTTAAATTCACGGTTTATTTTTTTTACATTGCAGTGATGTTTTTCTGTATGGTAGAGATGAACTTGATTATGGGGAAAATGTTTTAGAAAGTAAAAAAAATCACAATCTTTAAATTAACTTTTTTTTTTGTGAAAAGAAATGGAAGAAAAAAAAATAATAAAACATGCTGCATCTTGCTGTTTCTGTTCCATTTGGGTATGTCCATATATACTAATACACCTAATGAAAGCACTGGCAGTTTTAGCTGCCACATAAACATTATAAGGAATGACTATATGAACTATGTATAATTTAGAGGACAGAAGGCAGAGAACTGATAGAAACATTCAAATATATCAAAGGATGTGGGTTGTAGTGTAAGTGTATTAAAAAAAAACAAGGAATGCAAGAGTAAGAGGTCATGATTTGAAGATGTAAGGTGGAAGATTTAGGAGTAATGTGATAAAGTATTAATTTACAGAGTAGTAGATAAGTTGGAATAGCTTACCAGTGGAAGTGGCAAAGTCAATCACAGTGAAGGGCTTAAAGCAAGTCTGGATTAAGCATAATGCTACTCTAAGGCTTAATTAAACCAAACTTAGGTAGACATAATGGGCAGCCAGATGCAAAAAGGTTCATGTAAACTGCCTTCCAATCTATGTTTCTATAGTCCAGATGGAAGCTACCTCTGCATTCAGAGCCTCCTCACACTTCAGGAAGTAGAAGAATAGAAACTAAAGTGGCTGATTCTATGGTAGTGTAAATGTGTATAAAAAGTGATACAACGAAGCTGCTGCTATTTTATTTTTAAATTCTAAACACATTTTGCTTGTTTACACCTGTCGTTCTTGAAAAGTATATATGTTCATTTGCATTGCATCTTTTTTGTCTTATAAGTAGGCCTTTTTTTGGATAAGATGTCTGGACTTCCTGGCCCCAGGTCCTTTTTTTAAATACCAATAATGTAGTTAATTTTCATGGATACTAGTTGCAGGAAAACAGACAAAACACAAATTCCAGGTTTGTAACATCTGGTTCTTCAGTTTGAGAGTCTGTTTACAGGTATTCATAGGGAAGTAATAGAATTAATAAATATTATCCACCTGGAAGTTTGCAAGTGGTGCTAACCTTTTATAGTACCTATTAGTGCCTGAGGGTTTTTGTAGTGGCAGCTAACCGTCCAGGATTTCTGAGTCTCTCTGTTTGTTCTCACTGCTTTAGCACCTGGCCCTTGTAGAAACAAGATGCTAAATGCTTGTTTATTACTTTCGGGAGTTCACTGGATACAAGTTAGTCTTTTGTTGTCACTTTACCTCTATCCCAAGCTCTGGTAGTGTACATTTTTTAAACAGACCCATGTTTCAGGACGGTAGAGCCTATAAGGGTGTACCCTTTATAGGGCAAGAAAGTATGATTCATGAAAAATTCTATATAGAACTCCACGTACACACAATAGTTAAAAAAAGACAAATGGATCAATGTGTTGATATTGGCTCCGATACACATCTGAAGGAGGTCTGGAATCTTGACCATCCAGTATTTTTTTCAGCATCATACTAAAGTTATAGTAAACATGACTTTCAATCTAGACCATGAGGCCCAGGCCTAGGGCAGCACATTTTTAGGGGTAACAGGCTGCCTGAAGTTGCTGGTGCAATGACATGGAATTTGCACATAAATGTCTAAAGGCAGAGAATATTCTGTAAGTATACCTAGCAATTTCTGACTTACTACAGTGGTACCTTGGAACTCAACCATAGTCCATTCCGGATGGCAGTTTTAGGTTCCCAAAAATTTGAGTTCCAAGGTAGCATTTCATAGGAATCAATGTAAATTGAAATAATCAGTTCCAAGCCCCAGAAATTTTTCATTTTACTTTGAACTGATGCTCTTGTGTATTGATACAAAACCTTAAAACTTAACAGACATAAAATAATTAAATAATAGAGAATTTAACTTCGCTTTAACTGTACTCAGAGGACTTGAGAGTCCAATGGGGTGGAGGCAATATCGAGATGGAGGAGAGAGGTTATTGCTTGGAAGGAGAATCAGGTTCTATTAGAACATTGGGCACTTGCCCAGGGGATGTTCCTCTTTTCTGTCTTTTTAACACGACTGAACCCTGCTGGAGACTCTGATGTAGGGAGTCCCACTAGTAACTTATCAAGAGAAACTTGCTTCTCCCTTCATTTAAAAATGTTTCTAAAGTGAGACATTGTTTGTTCATTAAACAAGTTTACATTTCGGCTCGCCAGAGCTTTGTCAGTGTGATACTTTTCAACAAAATTTTGTAATCAAGCCCATTTAGCACACATTTCTTTGATCAGTGCAGTGGGTGCTTCCTCCCTTCACTTCTCTTCACCTGAAGAAATTTCCTCAGCCACTGTCTGTTGCTGCTCCTTTTGAAGTTCCTGTAGCTCCTCAGTGCTGAGCTCCTGTCTGTGCTCCTCCACTCTAACTCTTCGATGTCTTCATTACTGACCTCGGGGCCCATGGACTTGCCCAGAGACACAATGTCCTCCAAGTTCCTCAGAGCTACAGTTTCTGATAAGTTGGTCTGTGGGAGACTGCACAACAGGCATTATCTATTGGAGTGACACAGTGGAGGAAGTTGAAATGGTCCTAGCGGGAACTCTCTATGTCAACGGAGTATCCAAGGTCACCTCAAAGCACCTCTGGTATACAGAACTTCACAGTTATAACATTAAATTCCTCAAGCAAGTTGCCTTCCATGCCTCAGAGGCAGTTCTTTCTCTTCCAAATATTTTTGACAGTGGGGCCAAACACTCCGTTCATCCATTCAATGAATGACATTCTAGTAACCCAGTCGTTAGGCCTCCACGTTACATTTAACTTGTCACGGTGACTAGTAGAGGCGTAATTTTTAGATCCTCCACTAGCATTCCCACAAACAAAGTTAGCCTGTCCTTCATCTGCTTGTGCTCTGGCAATGTCTTCTCTTCTTGAGTGATGTAGGTTCTTCCAAAATAAACCCAGTCTTGAAACAGTTGAAGACTTGTTGGGAAACAAAAGCCTCAGTCTCTTCATAGTCTCTAAACTCCCTGACAAAGGTTTCAGTGGCTTCTTTGTCGACACTGGCTGCTTCTCAATGCCTCGCCAAGCTGTGAATGCCATTTCTTTTTTTTTTTTATTTTAAAACCAACTATGACTGGCTTTAAATTCTTCACTGCTCTTATCACTTCTTGTAGCCCTGTCTTTTACCAGATCGGCATGCAATTATTTTACTTTCTCGCATATTCGTGCCTGGTAAATACTATCGTCCAAATCCAAACGTACAACAATTTCTGCACTTCCTCCAATACCTTTACATACAACCTTCACACCTCTAGCCACATCAGCTCTTTTAATCGTTTCCTTATTTTTCAGTATCGTAGAGATCGTTGATCTAGGCATTTGTACTCCACATCGAGATCACACAGCGGCTACCATGCTCATACTTGGCTATTAACTTTTTTTTTTTTTTGTTCTCTTATTTCCCTTTTCTGCTTATTTGGTATCATTAGCCTTTTTCAAACTCATGATGTAAGTACAAGCTACACTTTGGTCCTTGTAAGCATAGGGTGCACTTTGTTTCTTGCAGGCACAGACTGCTCTTGTAGGCACTAACTACACTACACCACAGTATTTCACTTCCTGAACAGGATGTAGGGTGGTGCGAGCGCGCCGAATTCCGGGGGTCATTTTTTGCAGTGAGACGCATCAAGTTCCGAGGATCCACTGCATATACTTGAATAGACACACATACACTTAAGTTGACCACACGCCTATAGAGAATATCATAAATCTGGGATATCCTGCACCTGAGAATTTACAATCTAGAGATTGATTTGTGTTTATCTATTTCAGATACATTTCTAAACATTGATTTGTTGCCTAAAAATGTGCATTGTAGAAACCGTTTTTCTGTCACATTAAAACAATTTGCCAATGTAGTATACATATAATCTTTAATAGTTACACTGCAATTTTGATATTTAACTGAAGCTATTCTACTAGAGTTAGGAACACAAACATTTAATCTGGTTATAATGATTTTCACTACTGCCAAAAAGCCTGTTCTTGCATGTGCAATATACCCCTTCTACAACTGTAGAAAGAAATTGAAATCTTAAATTCATTCCAGACGGATGAAATAAGTGATTTTAAAATTGTATATAATAAACTTTATAGTATGTTTTGACAACCCACAACCTTCTTTACTAATATAGCATGTCCACAATAAGCGATACAGAGGTAGATGCACTAAAGATTGAAATGGTGTTGAGCGGTTTGGAGATGCGATCCTCGCTGTGTATACTAAGATTCCCTCATCCTAAGGAGATTTGTAAGGGGCAACAAATCCCATGAGCACTATAGAATATCTCCTCACCGCTTAGTACAAGTTCAATTACAGTAAAAATCAAATGATCTACTTTCAGTAGCCACCTGAAGCTAGATTATTATAAGATAAAAAAAAAAAAAAATTAAGGGAGCTGTTATTATAATCTTGTGGTGGATTGAGTATAAGAATAGATCAATGGAGTGACCGATGTAACCAGTTCACCCTCACACAATTTTTACTATCATTTATTTTAATGGATGACCTAATGCATGGTTGTGTTGGTTATCATTGTTGGTATATCACCAGTGCCATGATTGAGAGAAGCTAGTAGGCTATGCCGCCATCACTTCATGGTTTAATCCATACAGCAAAAGGGTTAGCTGCATAGTAGCAGCTATTAATTACACCTCCGACATAGCTTCGAACAGAAGAAGGCAATAACTGAACTCAAGGCCTCAAGCCTCATTCTCTTTCACCTTGACTAGCGTATTACATTTATACCTTGAAAAAAGCCTCTAAATACTTAAAAAATTGATTTATAGTGTCCGTTCACGGAGTCTCGTTCACTAGTCAAAACTTCTTTTTAATTAGAATATTTTTTCATCCTTATAAAATATTTGGATTTTGGACCTTGACATAATCTTTAGACATGCATTTGAACCTTGGGCGAATTTGTTAAAATTATAGTTGACTAATCCTTTCTTAGATCAACACATGAAAGTGAAAACGGCTCACATCACATCTTTTTTTATTTTATTTTTTTATTACTATTGTCTGTAGTTAGTACAATTAAAAAATCTGGAAGTGCCATGTAAAGTGGTCTCCTGTTGACAATCTTCAGATCAAACAAAAAATTGCTAAACCCTAAATCGGACCATGTTTATATTTTGTGCAATTACACACGTAATGTTCTAGATTGGGTGAATTACATTGTGACTGGCGCCCAGCGGCTGTGTTTTGGGTGCATAACGAATTAATAGATGCTTCACTTTGGCCCCTGCAGCACTATTGGGGTTAGAGAGCAGCTTGTATTTGGGATATCTCTCCCGTGCCCTTCAGCCCCTGGGCCACAGTTTTCCTGAACACTCTAACACAGACGAGCTGAAGTTTCATTTACCGATTCAGTGGCTTTAGAAAATAAAGGAGGGAAAAATGTCCCCATCCCCAATTAGTGTTGCAACTTGTACAGATCAATGTCGGGTTAAACTGAGCTGCCTACTCAAGTGGTGGGTGTTGCATTTATTAAAGAGGTGGTGGGAGCAGAGAGAGGGGGGCTCCTCTTTCAACAAGCTGGATTCTTTCAGCTGAGCTGCAGTGTGCAGGAATCTTGTGTGAAAAACAACTGGCACAATACTTAAGTCCTAACCTCCTCACCCCTGACGGCATGGGAAAGTGCACTGCTCAGCTGTTAGTTATAGAAAGGCCGCTCTAGTCATGAGAAATACTGATAAAATGCGCAGGAAAGATTTCCCTCCTAGACACATGTCATATAGCCTGTCAACCAGCTTAATTGGGGAAATTAGAACTGCCTTTAACTATGAAAGTCTGTGTGCTACTTTATCTGGATCAAACAGTAGTTCAGTGTCCTCCATATATGTAGCTCTCTCACTCTCATATATAGACAGTACTATTATTTATATATATATATATATATATATATATATATATATATATATATATAAAAATGATAAAGTATATGTTAGAAGGTATTGATGGGTGAACATGAAGTTGCCTTGCACACATCTTGGGATGCTTCTGCTGATCATGCCCATGAAGTAGAGACTGCTCTTGTTGAGTATGCCTTCAAGTTTTTAGATACTTTGCTGCTGTTGTTGTTTAGTCTTTCAGTCGTGTCGGACTCTCCGTGACCCTATGAACCGCAGCATGCCAGGCACATTTGTCAGCCACTGCCACTCTGCTCCCCATCATGTTAATTGCTTCAATGACCATCCATCTCCGCCTCTGCCGTTCCTTTCTCTGGATGCCTTTAATCTTTCCCAGCATCAGTCTTCTCTAGGAAATTCTGTCTTCTCAGGATATGGCTAAAATATTTGAGCATTAGCCTCCTGATCATATCTTCCAGTGAACAGGTTGTCTAAATTTCCTGAAGTATTGATTTATTGGATCATCTTGCAGTCAAAGGGACTCTAAGCATTTTCTCCAACACCACAATTCAAAGGCATCAATTCTACGGCGCTCAGACTTCTTTATGGTCCAGCTCTCACATCCGTATGTTACTACTGGGAATGCCATAGTTCTAACTATGTGGACCTTTGTTGATAGTGTAATATCTTTAAATTTACTAGCTTGACCAAGCTTACTATAGCTTTCAAACCCAGGAAATTTAATAGGCCCTCCTCACTCGGCTATCAGAGTAGTATCATCCCCGTATCTGAGGTTGTTTATATTTCCTCCAGCTCCAAGAATACCCCATTAGTGCTCTGCATGCATTTCTGCATGCAGGAGTGCTATGTGAAACAGTGCTAAACGGGGGAATTTAAGTCAGAGAGAGCTAAGTGGGGTATTTAATTGAGATTTGCCACACTAACCTGCGTTATCGCAAAGGAATTAGTGGGGGGGGGAGCGCTATAGCAAATCAGCGCTATGGGGGTAGCGTTAAGTGGTGTTTCCCTGTATTTTTTTCAGATACTTGCTCATCCATAATTTGGAATTCTTTGGAAATGCATCTTCTTAAAGATGATGTTCTTGCTAGGTAGATTTTTAGGTATCACATATATAGTTGTGGATCTTGTGATGTTGGTGAGGTTTGCGATGCTGGTAACGCTGTTGCGTCCCTCACAAAGCAAGTGCACAACCGCAAGCCTTGCAAAGCAAGGCAAGCCAGCGGCGCCGTCTCACATGCAAGCCTCTCGAAGCAGCCGCGTCGCACATAGGCTGCAATGAGCACTGCGAGCATCGCAAAGCATGTATTGCGTAACTCAAAAAACAACCAAAATAATAAAAAAGATAAATAAAACCACACTCGCACACAGCACAGGGAGAGAGCCAGGAAGCCTGGGAGTGAGGTTGCAAGCGATTTTGAGCCATATTTGCCGTTTTCTGCGTAAGCGAGGAAAAAAAATGGTGGACGAAAAACGTAAAAGTTCTGAAACAGGCTGAAAACGAGGCTCTGCAACGCCAGGCACGCAGAACATAGAAAATACACAACAGTGCAAACAGTAACACAGTAATCACGCCAGGCACGTAGGACTTTCAAAATACAACCAATGAGGACCAAAAGCCTCACATTGTATGCCAACCAGCATTGCCAGCCTTAGAATTTTATTCCTGTCATTTTTGACGGGCAATTTCCTAGTTTGCATATATTTAGTGAAACAAGCTATTGATTTATATCTTTTGAATCTCCAGGTAGAGCTGGAAGATCACTTTCTTAATATGAAACTCTGATATTTGGTTACGAATTCTGGTATAGGCATCAGAATTATCTTTGCTTTGCAAAAAAGTAGCTCTGAAACTCTCTTGGCTGAAGTAATCACAATAAGAACAAATGTTTTTAAGGTTTAAAAGCCAATCTGAATTTTCTATGAGTTCATATAATGATTAATGCTTTACGAAACACTGAAAGGTTCGAGAGAAGAGTCCAGGATTACACAATTGTTAAAATAAATAAATAAAATACACAACTGTAAGAGCTGATGGGGCTGAAATATGTACTTTAGGTATTGTAACTTAATCCCAAATTGAAGTTGTTTTTTTAAGGAAATTCAGAATATATGATATATTTGGAGATAAGATATCAACATTCCTGTCCTGAGCTGGACACTTCCTGTATTTGAGAAGCATGTACACGCTTGTCTTACCACTCTTAAAGAAACACTGTCACCCCATCAGGAAGTTTGTGTCATCCTAGAGAGCATGAGAAATTGGCTATATATTGCACTAGCATTTTTTACTCTACAGTAAATCATTTTTTAAAAATACAGCATTGGTTCTTTAGGCTAGTTGCAGCTAAATATCTTAATTTGACATTTAGAATACTTGATAAGGATGGGAGGGTGTTCTAACTAACCGTGTGGCAATATTGGGTCATTTGTCTGGCCATCACCACCAGTTATTTAGTATTTGAGAGCCACGGATTGGCATAAAATGCAGCACAAATAGTGAATTTCCAAGGAATGACCCATTTTAGTTTTTCATGATCTATAAGAATAATAAACTAAGAACAACATGCTTTTCGGGTGACAGGGTCATTTTACTTCTCAGAGTAAAGAGAACTTGTTAACCCATTCAGGTTCCTTGTGCATATTTGCCTTTCAAGTGAGCACCCGATCCCAATTTGTTTGCATCTGTGGTTACCTATACCCACTGATTAGGACCTAGGGGAAACCCATTCTTAGGTTTTCTTTTTGTAGCCACCATTTTATGGTATATTCTACCGCTGAATACAGAAGAGTTGTTTGCTTTCAAGTGTTTTTTTTCTTTTTGTTAGATTATTGTACTGGCCTGAAGTTCCATTGAGTCCTTTTCACCATCAAAAATGTTGATGGGAGAAGACATAGATTGCTCGTAACATTTCCTGCTTAAAGATGGCTTTGTTTTCTTCAATCTAAGACAGTCTAAATGATAAAATCTCTTTTTCTGAAAAGACAAACTGCAATTTTTGTATAGTGCCATTAAAGACAACTGTTGGTAACAGAATACTCTAGGACATATGTATTATTCATCCCTAATCTGTTAGGGTTTTGATAACCAGTTGCTTCTGATGAGTCAGAAGATCTCTGTTCTGATGAAATCCTATTATTTCATCCAGTTAATGGAAAATTCTACAACTGTCAACTTTACCAGAATCTTTGAGAAAGTTCTGAAGGCAGTGGCTAGTCTGATTGGCAGATGAACTTCCAATGTTGGCCACATAATAATCCTGGCAAAGGACACATGGTGATAAGCACCTTCTAGATCTATTGTGCCAACCCAGTATATGAGATGATTGATTTGAGAGTTCAAGAATCTTGAACCTACTGACCAATTATGCTTTGGTGATGTACTTGAGGTCATTTATAGGCCTCCATTTTTTTTTTTTTTTTTTTTTGAGGACAACAAGACATTTGAATACTACTCTATGGGTAAATCTTGAATGATTTTTGCTGAATAAAATGTAATGAAGCCACCATTTCTTTCCTTTCTCTGTGAATCTTAAGGCCATACATTTTTAATTTTTGTAAGATTTTTTTTTGTTTAAGATTTGAAATCTACAGTGTACCAATATTTAATTATATTAGGGACCCCTATATTGAAAATAGAATTAGTCCAGGGCTACCAAAACAGAAACAGATGGCCCCCACATCTCGGAGAGCCAGATTATCACAACAGCTCTTTAGACATTATAGCAAGCTTGGGTTAACCCCCTTTATATTGAGAAGAATTATGACATCTACATTGAATACGATTTATATCCTTATAAGATTACCTATTGTATTATAGCTATTTTTTAAGAACCTTATAGGACCTTGGCATTGGCTCATGTGTATGCATGTATGTTGATGTGCCAGTGGTTTAGGATATGTAAAAGTTGTTAACATTTTCTTTAGACTTCAAATAATAATACATTGTTGTCATTTTTATATTACAAATAAAGAGAGTGAAGTTAGTTAATTAAAATATTTTCATTTTAATGAAATTGAGAAAATCACTGGAAATGTATTGGCAAAAACATGTATTAAAGTATAGTTAAGGTTGCAGCCCCATTCTGGATCGCTACCTTGTAGTGGTGTGTACTTTAATGAAGTTGTGAGCTATACTGTATAGGGTCACCCAAGATGGGAAGGTCATAGCGCAGAGGTCAGACAAACTTTGCTCCACTGGAGAAGGAAATGACAACCCACTCCGGTATTTTTGCCAATAAAACCATATGTGCACAGTATATGGGCACAGAAAGCCATCATGACTGAACAACATAAGGCTGCAGCACAGGATGGGGTGATATAAGCCTGAAAAAATTCATGAAATTGGGGAGTTAAGAGTTTTTTTTAAATTGTTGCACACTTCTTAGCTTTTACAGTTAATATCCTTTCATCTGACTCTCTGTGACCTCATGGACGCAACACACCATGCTTGTCCAATTGGTATTCATGGCAGAGTTACTGGAGTAGGTTGCCAGTTCCTTCTCCAGTGGCCCACAACATACAGTTACTGGTATTCCAAGGTGGTCACCCATGCAAGTACTGACCAGGCCCAACCCTGCTTGGCTTCAGGGTGGTGGGACTTCCGAATCATAACCACTGGACCACCAGGGAACCCATCCAAGATGTTTAGCATTTATTCAATATTAATGTAAACTGGTAGGTACTTAGGTATTAGAGAGTACTTTTTCGGTCTGTTTTTTTGCCTAGAAGTTGATTACAGTCCTGGATTGCTACTCTTAAAGGATCAGTGTAGTTTGTCAAATCTTCACAGGTTTGTGAAGCATTTAACAAAATAACAGAAATAGCAGTTATGCAAGACAAAAAAAGAGGAAAAAAAGGAGATTTTATATTTAGCTGACTGATTTTGTCAAGGAAGATTCCATCTTGGACTGCTAGCTCGCCTGTAGATTGAGTAGGAGGGTTATCCTATCCTATATACTTACTCTACAATTGAGTCAAGGGGCTATTTGAAGAAGTTGTTTCTCCCACTCCTCACTGGTTTATAATGCTTTTACAGTAAAAATGTCCAATGTCATTAAATCAAAACTGAATAATAACTTATAAATGAAAGGCTGTAATTATTTATTTTAAGCTGTGTAAAACACTTTGCATATTATCGAGTGAATTTATTCAAAATCTCATACTAGAAATACAACCATTCATTTTTTAAAAGGTTACTTTTCAGTCTTCAGTCGTGGTAAGGGTGTTTATTTTAAATTGTAAATGTGAGATGGTTTAGCAACGACTGTCTAGCAATGTAGATGCTGATTGCTTCAATCTTTCTCAGCATCAGAGGCCTCTCTAGGGATCCCTATCTTATCATGACCAAAATATTTGAGTTTTTGCCTCGTGATCAAACCATCCAGTGTGCTTGATTTCCTGCGGTATTGATGGTTTGTATTGTGGTGCTAGAGAAAACTGCAAGAAGATCCATCCACAGTGCTCAGCCTTCTTCATGTTCCAGCTCCCTTTGTTGATATTGTAATAGTTTTACTTTTTAATAGCTTATCCAGACTTGCCATAGCTTTCCTCCCCAGAAGCAAACATCTTTCAATTGCATGGCTACAGTCACCATCTTTAGAAATCTTGGAGCCCAGGAAAATAAAATCTGTCACTGCCTCAACTTCTTCCCCATCTGTTTGCCAGGAACTGAGATTGCCATTTGCAAGCTTTTGCACTATTATTTTGCCCTCATCAATATTTAATTTATTTCCTTCTCACTTTCAGCCATCAGAGTAGTATTGATCTTGTATCTGGTAATGTTGATATATCTTATACGTTGTGTTAGCCTATTAATTTTAAAGTGAGTCATTCCTGAGTTAATCAGTTTTTTTTTATTATTTTGCAGATGAGTGGATCATAAATACTAGATAGCCATTTTCATGTGCTAATTAGAATTACAGTCAACTTGTTTATGGCTGTGGTAGCCAAAAAAATGTCCACATAAGGTTATCATGCTGTTAGATCTCTTCCCCTGCCCTTCTCAAGCAGTCCGAGCCACAAATTAACATACTGAGTCGTACATTGTTATTCTGGAGCTGAACTTTCAATGCTGAATATGACAAGATTCATTTACTGTGAAGAAAGATTAAGAATGTGATGTATAGACCATTTTTAGTGCCCTTTAAGATGAAACCGACTTCCTTTAGGGGTGTCTGTGTCTACTGACATTTATTTAAAGGTGTAAGACCCGGTCTCTGCAACATTTTGTTCAGTTGGACATCTTTGGTTTAAAATAATGTCTACTGTACTAGAATGAAAGGTTCCCAAAAAGCCCTAAACACTCTGCAGGGTCTTTGTGTTGACTGATAGAAGCAAACCTCCTCACCACAGGTAGTAGCGCTCACACTTCTGTCTGCGCCTCCGTAACAAACAAGCCTGGACAGAAGTGAGAGATGATAGCTGGGGCCTGTGGGTGATTGACAGCCGTGTTACCATGTCAGCAGCAATGCATTGTGTGTACTGACCAAGGCTTGTTTATGTCACTGGGCAGATAAGATGTCACCAGTCACGTGCTATTGGTGATATTATAATACACATTTATCTCCAAAATGGACTGGAGGGGAGGGAAACATTGATACCATCAAACAGAGCTCAACTTACTACATTCACAGGCAATATATCTTATCAATGGAGCAATAGAAAGAAAGTGTTAGTGGCCTTGTCACATACAACGGATAAAGTGAGTGTGTGCACAATACAGATAAATGTGACACTGCAGCACTTTCAACATGGAGGACTTGCTAAGGGAGAAGTGTGTTAATAACAAAAAGGCTGCATCATAGTGGGAAATAGTCATGCATAATTAGTGCTACTCCTACTAATGTGTTAATACAAGAAAATATATGTAAAAGTGGGATATTGAAAATCTCAAAACTGCTACTGCCGCCATAACTGCTGGGAAATGCTGCAATAGAGAGAGAGACATGACAGAGAGAAAAACAGGACAGACAGACAGAGACAGGACAGAGATAGCGAAGGACATAGAGATACAGGACAGTCAGAGAGGGAGAGAGACAGAACATAGGGAAAGACTGGACAGATAGAGAGAGAAATACAGGACAGAGAGAAACAGAAAGACAGGACACCGAGAGGGAGGAAGCACAGAGAGACAGACAGCATAGTGAGATAAATATGGCAAAGGACAGAGAGAGACACACAGGAGAGAGAAAGACAGGACAGAGAGCATATAAAGAATGGAGAAGAACAGAAAGAGAGACAGGACATAGAGAGACAGGACAGTGAGAGCGATCAGAGAGACAGGACAGAGAGGAAGACAGGATAGAGAGATAGAGCATATAGAGATGGAGAAGGAGAGAGAGAGAGAGAGAGCGAGAGAGACAGGACAGAGAAGAAGACAGGACAGAGAGAGAGCATATTGAGATGGCGAAGGACAGAGAGAGATACGCAGGAGAGAGAGACAGGACAGAGAGCATATAGAGATGGAGAAGAACAGAAAGAGAGACAGGACATAGAGAGACAGGACAGTGAGAGCGATCAGAGAGAGGGAGAGACAGGACAGAGAGGAAGACAGGATAGAGAGATAGAGCATATAGAGATGGAGGAGAGAGAGAGAGAGACAGGACAGAGAAGAAGACAGGACAGAGAGAGAGCATATAGAGATGGAGAAGGAGAGAGAGAGAGACAGGACAGAGAAGAAGACCGGACAGAGAGAGAGCATATAGAGATGGAGAAGGAGAGAGAGACACGCAGGAGAGAGAGACAGGACAGAGAGAGAGCATATTGAGATGGCGAAGGACAGAGAGAGACACGCAGGAGAGAGACAGGACAGAGAGCATATAGAGATGGAGAAGAACAGAAAGAGAGACAGGACATAGAGAGACAGGACAGTGAGAGAGATCAGAGAGAGGGAGCATATAGAGATCGAGAAGGAGAGAGAGAGAGACAAGACATTTTAAGATACCCTAATTTATGACGGGCAAGTTACTAGTTGGTTCATAATGTTTGATACTAAAAAGATATATAAACATAAAACATAACTAAGTAAAAACAAATAGTATGTAAGATACATATAGCTGTAAGTTAATAGTGCTGAGCAGATAACCTATACATATACTCCTGATTGTTCTCTTTGTTAGGTAATTAGACACATTCAGTTGGCTCAGGTTTCCTTCATCTTGATCAGGCACCTTTCAATCCTTGGATATCGTTGTAGTCAATTAGCAGGACAAGTAACTGGACAGGGTTCATGGGGCTTCAGGGCATGTGGCCACAATGAGTGAAAGTTTAATGTGAAACATTTTCACTTGATGTACATATACAGCATTTTTTATTTTTTATTAATATCAAAATGCTGGTGTTTGACAAAAGAAAGAAAAAAAAAAACATAACTCCCATGAGTACTGCTGCCTTCCTAAGAAGAGTTCCTACACATTATTTACCTAAATTAATTGTAACATGTTAAGGGAGTGAATATTGAATTCAATTATTGCAAGGTTGGGGGCCAAGAGGAATTTAATGAAAGGTCAGCCAACAGGACGTTGCCATTTTACACTTGAAGACCTATGCTCCAGGGGGAGTGACACTTGTCAGCCATGTTGTATTCCCTAAAGGGGACAAAATGTTGGCATAAAAAAAGTTGAAAATCAAACGAAACACACATCATCTACAGAATTATTTCCATAAATGTATGTTCTGTATATAATAACATCCTGATAGTTGTCTAATATTGTTCAGAATATGGTAACACTTAAATATGCCAGCATAAACAAAGTGTGTAGTCTATAAAAATGTATTTTATTGTCACAGTAGATTTGTTTATATGTAAAATATATGTAATAATGTTTATATGTAAAATACAACAAAATAGATAAAACAAAACAATGTGTGCATTATAAGTGCGGTACATCAGGAAATATGAACTGTGAATAATATTCAGATATGAAAACACAAGGTACAAACCTGAAATAAGATCTATTTGTAAATCACCTTTTAAGCTAAATTAGAACTGATTGTAGATAAAGCATTGCATGGGAAAGGGCCAGAGAGGACGCCAACAACTCAATATTTCCCTTAAACCTTTTCAACAGACATCGCAGTCTCAATTACAGTGCTTGTGCATTTAATTCATTTAATAGGAATTTTATCATATGATTTTCACAACATACTTAACAGTTTAAGGTACAAAATATTTTTAATGAAACAAAGAACAGATATTTGTTGGTTGCAGATATATTCACCAACAGGGGTGGAGCTACCAATAGTGCAGTGCACCAGGGCCCTCATCTGGGAGGGGGCCCAGTGCTCTGTGATTTTTTTTCTTCTGTAGAGTAGGGATGGATGCTAAGAGGGGTGGGTTCTGCGTGGGGTTGGATTTTGAGAGGGACTAGGTGCTATGTAGAGATAGTACATCTATTTCTGTAGTGTAGGGGTCCCGTCACCCTGGCCCTGCGATATTCCTGGAGCTATGCTATAGGTAGAGGAACTTTACACAGACAGCAAATAAGGGAAGGGGTGCTATTTTGGGAAGGGGTCTTCGGGAGGGGCACTGAGTAAATTGGTATCGGGGGGCCCAGAAAAAAGTAATTTTTACAATCCCCCCTGGGGAGGGGTATTTTTTGCACCAGGGCCCCCCCATTCTCTAGCTCCTACACTGTTCACCACCCTGAGCCAATACTTGATGGAACCACATTTGAATGCCATTACTGTTGTGAATCTTTGAGGTAAGTGTCTTTAATGTTTACAATCTGGATCCTGCAGTTTTTGCCAATTTGTAATCAATAATGATAAATCTCAGTCAGATCGGTGGGGTACCAATGGTGAACATCAATCTTCTATATATTTAAAATCTGAATGAGTTTTGTGCTTTGGTCATTCAAAGGCATTCAGGTTGTTGGTGTTAAACTTCTCCTGTGTTTAGGGATCATTGTCCTACCGGAAGGCGAAGCTCTGCCCCAGTCTCAGGTCTCTGATTCAGATTTTCCACTAGGACTGCCCTGTATTTGGTTCCAATCATCTTGCCAGTCTTGATTATCCCCAGACAGTTTCCCAGTAACCTGCTAATCAAAAGCTACCACCAGCCTGCTTCACTCATGAGCCCAATAAACCTGTGTCTCTCGCATGTTGTTTGGCAAACTCCAAATAGAATTTTATAGGATTTTTTTTAGCACTGGCATTTTTTTGCCACTTTCATTAAGCAAAGCTTTTTGGTGTGTCAAGTTCTCTTTTTTAGAGATGAGTTAACCTCTACTGAAAGAGCTATGTCCTCTCTATCCTCCCTTGTGATCACCATTCCAATTCCAACAGGGAATTTGAACAGTGGACTGTACATCTTGATAACAGTCTTCCTGATGGGATTCTGTAGCTGGACAGGAAATTCAAATAGTATAAGTGGAACTTTGCATGTGTTTACATTTTGTTATGTAATTACCAGCTCACCCTCTGATGGGATTAACTCCCAGAAACCCAGACTAGCCAATGGGGTACTAAAGAGGGGTGATTGAGATAACTGGTTAAGGGCATGTAATTTAATTATGTTTGTGGGTTAAACCAAAATTGTATTGTTCTGTTTGAATAATGAATGTTCCAATTTTCCCAATAAAGACACACTCTTCTAGGGAACACACTCTTATTTAGAGGTAACAACCTATATTTGCTATTTTTAATCCCTTTATCCCTATTCTGCATCCTGATGGTCCTGATGGCCGGTTATCGAGAAGCCTATCCACTCCAGGGTCCAAGGGAGGATTTCTGTAGCCAAGGCAGGGGGATTCTGGAGCTGAGGTACACCCCTTCCCTTGTGTTGTGACAAACTAATGACAGTGGTGGGATCTTGCAGGACCCAGCAGTAACAGGATGGACTACAGTGATTTATCCCCAGTGGAGATCACACTCTCCTGAGTTTCGGAGGCATGGCGGCAATGTACCCAGCGTCTGGCCGGACAAGCATTGCCACAGGCTGATTAAAAGGAGCCTGACCACCTGAATGCTGGTTGTTAGATAATGTAGGTATTTAAGCATAAATGATCTATCCATCCTCTCTGCTAGTAGGGATGATAAGCAGGAAGAGCATGCCCGATTGGTTAAATCAGCATAATTAAGTGGCATTTAAATGTTACAACTCATGTCATTATTCTTATATATACCAACTGGGCATGCTCTTCCTGCCTGCTTATTACACTACAGTGATAGTAGCATCTTTTTGAATAAATTATGCTTTAAATGTCAATTATTTCACACATCATCTCAATCTGGCAATTCTATTTATTTACATATGTTCTTCTCATTTTCGCAGTAACTTGGATCTGCTGTGTGCTTTTAAATGTATGATCTCCGATATAAGGGTTTGCATCATGCAAATCTGTATCCTGGTTCCACTGAACCAGGCGGCTTTAAAAAGTAAATGCATGTAAGCGAGGCGGATGTTGGCAAGCAGTGGCATTAAGAAATTATTCAACATTGTTTTTTCTGAAATATCAATAAAGATTCCAGTTTTATTGTTCTGTAGGAAGTGCCAAGAACAATAAACAAGTATCTTGCGCCATTGTCATTTATTCTCGGCGGAAGTGGCAGATGGGTTCTCATTCATCTGAAAATGTACATTTCCTCTAAAACTGGAATTAAATAAAAATTGTAATTTCTCACCAAATACTCTGAATCCTTACTATGCAGCATTTTGTGCAATGATTGAATTAAACTCCTAGTGTGACAGCCATTATAATAAAAAGCAATCTCTCTTAAAAAAACACTGTAGATTAAGAAAAAAATTAATTTATTTATGAAGGTTTTTTTTATTTTCCTATTATTAGGTGCTTAACAACAGTCTAGATAAACTATATAAGCAAATATATACATAGCCTCTGAGGAAACCACCACAGTAGTGAAATTGCCATTAGGCTTTTTGTTAGTGAGCCTTCCAGGCAGGAGGATTCACAGAGATCTATGCTAGCCCTTGCCATAGGCACCCTCTTTTTCCCTCTTTTTTCTTTTGAGTTTGGATGTCTGTTTCATTGTGTAAGGAATATATTTTTATAACTGCCATTGTTCAAATTCAAATGAAATGAAATAAAGTTACTTTTTAGGTTTCATTTTTGTATTCAAGGAGGTTATAACAGATGAACAACATTAGCAGCTGTGTAAATGGTGGGCATAAAAGCACATTTAGGTAAAATCTTTATTTTAATAGTCTTCAACACTACCTGTTTGCTTGGAAATTAAGTAGGAGTGTTCTCTTAATTGTTTTATTATCTAATTAAGTATTCAAAGAGTGGGAGGGAACATTTTTGATTCATTGGTTGATTTAGATAAGGTTTCAGAACAGGACATCTTACCCCTCCCATGTTTCAGCCTTGCTTGCCCTGCTTTGTAACCATCCCCTTGTGTCTTTAAAAGCAAGTAGGACTATCATCAGCTACATGCACTAGCATAGCTTGCTAAATGAACATTTTCTCTGAGAATACGTTTATGTCCATGACATATAGCGGCTAAGGTCATTAGTTTTTTTAGTATACTTCACAATGTGCCGTTTATATTAATATACAGTGGTCCTTTAATCTTGTGAAGCTATGTAAGCCATGAGTATCAAAGCATTTTTATAGAAAAACGTTAATTTAGCAGACTCTGCTTGTGTTTGAGGGAGTCCACAGTTTTGTTTTGCCCATTTCCTGCTTGCTTGGAACCCGAGGGGATGTGAGGTGTTGACTTATTGGTTGATTAGGATCAATTTTTAGTATTTGCCATCTTCCCCATAAACCATACTTGCTCAATAGCAGGCAGTTGCAAGTAAATGTGTAAGGCCTGCTTACTATGAATGGGTTTAGGTCACAGATGTGAAACATGGCACAGAACAAGAAACAGAGATGTTCCAGAAGGTTAGACTCTGTTGCTCTGGATGCTTCTTAGAAGTAAGTGAAGTGTAATTTTTAAATGACAATTACATTGAGGAGGGTAAAATTAATTAAGTCACCTAGATAAAAAAAAATATATCAAACAATTACATTTTGCCTAAAGAGACGCTTTAATAGGGTTTATTTGTTCATTGTTATTGACCATATTAAATTTACTACTTGCCTTGTGATGTTTATTTTGACAAATTATTGAAAAAGAAATCAACAGGCAAACAGTGAATATAATACATTGTTTTGTGATATTTTTGTTAGAAATCATAGTAAATGT
This sequence comes from Discoglossus pictus, assembly GCA_027410445.1. NCBI lineage: Eukaryota > Metazoa > Chordata > Amphibia > Anura > Alytidae > Discoglossus > Discoglossus pictus. The sequence continues at coordinate 75,551,244 of CM050166.1, forward strand.
ACACTTATTAGTTCTTTCTATAGTAGTAGGCACAGTTTCAGATATATCTACTTTGCTACAGGTTTTAGGGGAAAAAAATATTAGTGGATACCATTGATGGTTATTATGTCTTGTACGTTACTTCCAACACAACTCTAACATGCCCCTAGGAATCATAAATTAGTAAATACATTGGCCACACATGGGAACTAATGCTTGGTCTTGCAGAATCACAGGCATTTGTGGCCCAAGAACAATCTTAGTAAGTTTTGGAACATGTTGGAGCCTCCTTTAAGCGGGTCAAGACAATGGAGGGATCACATATAATAGTTGTCAAACTACGAAGGGGGCGCATTTGCGGAGGTGGAGGCTCTACGGCGCCTCACAAGTGGTTACAAACAGTCACACAAGCGGTACTTTGAAAAATAAACTATAACACGCAATGACTAAATACAGACTTACACAAAAAAAATACGAGCAAAAATACGACTTTAACGGCCGACCCACGCACACCGAAAAACATTAAAAAACCACAAAATACACAAAAATAGCCAGGACATCTGGGAGTCAGTTTTCACACAAATTTAAGTCCAATTTAGAGAGTTTAGTCACTCGAAAATCCCCTAAGCTAGAGAGAAAAAATGTCCGCCGAAAAAAACAAAAACAAGGCTACACAACCCCCTAAATCCGCAAAACACCACCAAGCACATCCGACTTTTACACAAACCTGTACGAGGTAAAAGAAACACTATTAGCAAGGACGCTAAATCATCCACACGCGCGTACCACATACACAATCGCCGCTATTTTACAACACTAACTTACAGAATGCGTAAGTACCCAGCTACACAAACGGTTTTCCTCGCGCACGCAGCCTATTTACACTACACACTGCACACATTGCTGACACTTACACCTCAGCTCAACAACAGTGCAAACCTACATTGTATGATGCAGGAACATCAAAAAAGATTGTTAGCTCTTTAGCCCATTGCTTGCTGCATATATTAATTACAAATAGGTAAAGTATATTAATTTATTATTTCATTAATTAATTATCATGAAAAACTACATATACAGAAAAAAAAAAAGGAAACACCACAGTATCGCAATAAACGACAAAGCCCTTCACCGCGTGCATCACAAGGAGCGCCTTCGGGGCTCATAGGACACAAACTACACCGAAAGGCGCTCATTGCTAGCCATGCGATGAGCACCAAAGCGCTCAACACGAGGCTCCAATTTAGCGCCGAAGGATCTCAGACAACCAAAACACTTACTGTCTGTGGCAAACAGCATTACCTGCATTACAATTTTATTGCCCTGTAATTTTTGACGGGCAAGTCGCTAGTTCGTACATAAGGGTTAAGAATTTCATATTACATTTTGCATTAAGGGCAGCAGGCATTTGATGATGTGTCTAACAGTATTGAACAACTGGAAAGTATATAAGAAACCTGGGATTCCGATAACTTCTTTAGTCAGATCTGTTGAAAGACTACCACTGGGAATGGCCACTTGGCAATAGAAATGAACAGAGGAGCAAATCCTAGTCGGATAACCCTGCCCCACAGCTTGCAAGCTACCAGTCCAAGCATCCATAACACAATCAAAGTCTTCTAAGTTTATCTAAAATTGATTTGCAGCCTTATTAAATTGCGATGCGGCCAATTGAATAGGGCTCTATATAAGCACAGAGCATATTTTTTTTACAGAAGTTTTTAGTTAGTGAAGACCTTGCTTTTGGATGGAAGTTCACTAACTGAAAACTTCTGTAAAAAAAAATGCTCTGTGCTTATATAGAGCCCTATTCAAGGGGCCAAATCACAATTTAATAAGGCTTCTGATGTCCATGACTTACATAATGTTGCTAATCTGTTACAAACAAAACTAAAGGGCTCATTTAAGCCAGTGGGGGTACTCTGAAGACCAGAAACAGTCCTGTTCTCAAACAGGATTATCCTTGAAACACATTTGGCTACTATCCCTCAACTTCTGCGCTCCTACCCTAAGTCTTAGCATTTACAATACATTATCTAGAAAATGTTGCATGGCTGAGTGCTTTTATTTTATAATGTTTGGAATATAAGATATCGGCTACATCCTTAAAGGGATTGCGAGTACTTACTTAAGTGACCCCCAGTACTTTATTCCTTGTGTAGTTATATTGTTTTAGCACACATATGGATCTACTCTAGAGATGGGTTATTTTAAGAGGTGCTGAGTCTTAGAAGTATAAATCTGGATATTTGCCTTACATCACAACCAGTAAAATGCTTAATGGAAAACAAAGTCATTTCAATGAGGGATAGAATGGGGATGGGAAACACAAGTACACGTTTTTGACATTTTTTCTGGATATGTAGACATGTATGTGCATAGGAAACCTGCTGCCTCCAGACATGGAAGGGATTTGTATTGTCCTAGAAACAATATGCCTATGTATTTATTTACTTAAATGTACGGTACTTTGTTTTATTAAGAAGCAATTAAAAGTTTTGTTTTACTGCCTAAAATAAAACTAATAGTCCCTGTATGGATCTATCCTCGGCAGCATATGCAGACACAGACTCTGTAGGGCTGGATGTGCAGTGTAGTGTCCTAGTCTATCAGAAACCACGTCTCAGAAAACATGCTGCTAAGACGTTGTCCCTGACGGGCACTACATTGCATTTGCAGAGTACAGAGACTGTGTGTGCATATGCTGCAGTGGGCAGACCCATACAGGAGCTTTTACGTGCTTCTTAATAAAGCAAAGTACATAAAAGTAAATACATACACAGGAAAATGACATACTTAGTAAATCCAGAAATCCTCCATGTCCCTTTAAATTTCACATTTTATCCTTTTTGATTCTTTCCTAGCTTTAAATGCACTATTTATTATACTGAGCACTTTTGTGGGGTGTTCCATTCTTTCGGTGTCCATTTGAATATAACTATATAAAAATATTGGAAAATAAATGTGAATTGAAAATAGTGACTTGATTGTCCCTATTGGGTATCGTATGCTTTTCATCAAATCCATTTGATGCATCCGATCCATCTCCCTAATGGACCACATCAAGAAAAAAGGCACTAGTTTATTATGTAAAACATTAACAATATTAGCACTTGTATAAGCCATAGACATGTTCCCTGGTGGCCCAGTGGTTGGGATTCGGAGCTTTCAATGCTGCAACCTAGGTTTGATCCCAGTCAGGGACCAAGAGGTCCCATCATCCTGAAGCCAAGCAGGGTTGGGCCTGGTCAGTACTTGTATGGGAAACCACCTAGGAATACCAGGAGCTGTATGCTGTTGCCCACTGGAGAAGGAACTGGCAACCCAATCCAGTATTTCTGCTGTGAAAATCAAGTGGTCCAGCATGGTGTGTTGCGGTCCATGAGGTCACATCTGAGCGACGCAAACACTCACAAGCCATAGACATAAAAAACACTTTTTAGGAAAATCTTAATATTTGAAGACTCTGCTTATGAGGAGTGCACTTTGTGTCTGTTAAATCACTTCCCGAGAGCTTGATTATAAGGGTGTGTTTATTTATCAATCTGTGGAGGGAGGGGCAGGAGAGGAGGGAGCAGGGACAGACCAGAATACTTTGTTAGATAACTGGAAATGACTGGTTAATAGCATCTGAGAGGCATTGTGCTCCAAAAGTATAAACATCCCTTTCACTCATACATCTTCCATCAGGACATCATGGACGTCTCCAGGCTTTTTTTTTCTTAAATAATGGCTTATGTTCTCAGACTCAAAGTTTTTAAATATATCATATATATAGTTGTCGTACTGCGAGCTTGTGTGAAACGCTCGCAAAGTGGCGGATTTGCGCATGCGAAGGCGCTTATTGCAAGGCTCCCAATAAGCCCACAAGGTAGAGGGGAGAGAGGCCCACAATGAGCGGCGAAGGCACTCATTGCAAGGCCCGTAATGGCCGCAGAAGGGAGAGGGGGGAGAGGCTCGCAATGAGAACCAAAGACGCTCATTGCGAGGCCTGCAATGGGCGCAAAAGGAAGGAGAGGCCTGCAAAGTTGCAGGTTTGCGCATAGCGAATGCCGAGGCCTGCAATGAGTATCAAAGCCGCTCATTGCAAGGCCTCCAATGGGTAAAAAAAGGGGGGGGGGGGGGAGAGACACAGGAGATATACAGTTGTGCTCAAAAGTTTGCATACCCTTGGCGATTTGGTAATATATGTACCATTTTTAAAGAAAACATGAGTGAGCAGACAAAACACATTTCTTTTATTTCTTATGGGATTCATATTCAACTGTAGGTTATAACAGAATGGCACAATCATAAAACAAGACATGACAACAAAGAAAAAAATGATCCGTCTGAAGTCTGCCAATGAACATCTGAATGATTCAGATAAGAACTGGGTGAAAGTGTTGTGGTCAGATGAGACCAAAATCGAGCTCTTCGGCATCAACTCAGCTCGCCGTGTTTGGAGGAGGAGGAATGCTGCCTATGACCCCAAGAACACCATCCCCACCGTCAAACCTGGACGTGGAAACATTATGCTTTAGGGGTGTTTTACTGCTAAGGGAACAGGACAACTGCACCGCATCAAAGGGACGATGGACAGAGCCATGTATCTTGGGTGAGAACCTCCGTCCCTCAGCCAGGGCATTGAAAATGAGTCGTGGATGGGTATTCCAGCATAAAAATTCCCCAACACACACAGCCAAGGCAACAAAGGAGTGGCTCAAGAAGAAGCACATTAAGGTCCTGGAGTGTCCTAGCCAGTCTCAAGACCTTAATCCCATAGAAAATCTGTGGAGGGAGCTGAAGGTTCGAGTTGCCAAACATCAGCCTCAAAACCTTAATGACTTAGGGAGGATCTACAAAGAGGAGTGGGACAAAATCCCTCCTGAGATGTGTGCGACTACAAGAAACGTCTGGGTTTTGCCACCAAGTACGAAGTCAAAGGGGTCAAATACGTATTTCCCTCATTGACCTGCAAATCAATTTATAACTTTTTTGACATGCGTTTTTCTTGTTTATTTTTGTTGTTATTCTGTGTTACCATGTTACCATTAAAATCCTAGACTGATCATTTCTTTGACAGTGGACAAACGTTCAAAATCACCAGGGGATCAAATACTTTTTTCCCTCACTGTATGTATACTTTTCATTTCTTGGATCTGGCATTATAATGAATGATTTATTTCAGAGAGAATTTTTTTATAGATTTTTTCCGCACATTATCAAGTCTAACACTTATTTTTGCTGTCTTGCTACTTTTCCTGTAATTAGCGCCTATGTTGGAGCTTTATAAATAAAAGATAATAATAATAATTATGTGGTCAGCTCCTGAAGACACAAGGAGAGTTTGGATGGGTCGGGGGCTTGATATGAGCATATTAAGGGAGCACTGAAGTGTGTTCTAGACTGCAATCCTGCGGCGATGGCATTTACCTAACCAATGTATAGCAGCCTTTACTTTTATTTAGTACAATTAATACAATAACCTATGATTACGTGTCAGCAAAAACATGATGTTGCTTTGTTCCTTTGTGTTTTTGCCTGTGGTTTAATAATCACCTTGCAGTGGCCTTTAATCCAGCTAATGTATTCCTCATTGTGAAGCCATTAGCTAGTAGACCGGCAGTGTTACTGCACAGATGTGATTAGGCCGGCCTTGGTGAGCACACATCAAATTAGACATGTGGTGAGCGTTTAACCACATTATTACCAGAGCTCATCTGAACATCTGACAAGCTTTAATAATTTATTCAATACAAATGGGGCAAACTCCTTAGGAACCAGGATCCAGTTGCCACAGTGCACTAATTGTAATTGCTGGTTTGTGTTGACTGTGCTGGTGCAGACACTCAGACTAGGACCAATTATACGGGTATATACGGAGGCTGGTGTGTGTTTTTTTTTCTCTCCCCAGACCTCCTTCTCCCCTTATGAATTCTGAGATGAATAGAAAACTGGTCAAGTGGGCAGCCACCATATGCTACAATGTGCAGGGGGTATTCCAAATGGCACCAAAACACACCATTCAAATGCTAACAGCTGCAGAGTGACCAGTGTATTGTCCTGCATTGTTTTGTACTCTTCCTACTCTAATTATTAAATATATTGTTTTTGTATTACTATATTATATTGTATGTTATTATTTTATTGTCAGGTTTTCTTTTTTGAATCCAAAATATTGAATATTGGACATGATAGGATAAAAACTGTTTTTCTAAAAAATGATATCTGAATCTAATACTGAATTGTGTATTTTATAATACTGGTAGTTTTTTATTACTATTTAAATAGTTTATTTTTTAATGATTTTTTTGTATTAAAAAGCAAAATAAAATACAGAAACCGGGAAATATATGCTAGATTAGCAAACATAATGTATCCATCATTACCATCTCTTAATACAGGTGGTCCCAGGGTTTCAGAAGACCCGACTTACAGACGATTCGCACTTAAGAACGGGCACCCAAAGCTTGTGTCTGGTTGTGCTTATCTATATGGTTTGTATGGCAAAGATACTGGAATGGGTTGCCAGTTGCTTCTCCAGTGGGCTGTGATTTGTCTGACCTCTCGCAATGACCTGCCCATCTTGGGTGACCCTATATTGTATAGCTCAAAGCTTTATTGAGGTACACAAACCCCTTCACCCTGACAAGGTAGCAAATTTTACAGTACAGGGGTATAATTATTAAAATTATTACAGTATTACACTGTATTATAATTATTGCCACAAAAGAGCCATTATAGTATTGTCACTATAATTCATCAGGGATCCGAGTTACATACAAATCCGGTTTTAAGCTGTTCCCAGGAACATATCTCATTCTTAACCCGGGGGCCGCCTGTATATACATATTTTTTATTTTTAATGTTTTAACATTTCTCTGATTGAGCCTTTTATTCCATGCTAATATTTGTTGTCCCCAAAAATGTTTATTGCTCACAGTATAGAATTTTTTTTTAGTCATTCAGTCATGTCTGGCTCTCTGTGACCCTATGGACCATATCACACCAGGCACATCTTGTGTCTGGTTGTGCTCATCCATAAGGTTTTCATGGCAAAGATACTGGAGTGGGTTATCAGTTTCTTTTCCAGTGGAAATGTATCAATTTATCTGACCACTCTGCTATGAGCTGCCCATCTTGGGTATAGCTACATGGTATAGCTCACAGCTTCATTGATGTACACAAGCTTCTTCATCACAAGGTAGCGATCTAGACAGGGATAGAAGCGTACAGGAATGTTATTAGATATTAAATGATGAGAATTTCGTTTTTCGTCTTAGGGGTGAGCTGTTGTTCTTCATTCTGCTACAAGAAGATCTGCGCAGTCCACTTTGTGTGTGTCCGTAAATGTGTTCAGACCAGTCCACTTTGTGCTTAGTCCAGTTCATTGTTTTATCCGGGATTTAGGAAACCTAAATTATATATTATATCCCTATAACCCTTGCTGTCGGGACCCCCGTAGCATTTAAAATTTCCTGCTGTGGGTCCTTAAAGGGCCCACGGCACACACATAGTAAACCCCTGTCGCGGGGGTACTGTAAGTACCCTCGGGGCACCTAACATTAATACCCCTCATGCAGAGAGGTACGCATTGGTCCCTACATTAACCCTTGCTGCGGGGGTCCCAATCGGGACCCCCACAGCATTTAAAATTTAAATCCACCACGCAGGTCCTTAAAGGGCCCGCGGATTACAAATAGTTAACCCCGGCCATGGGGATACTGTAATTACCCCGCGGCCTGTAACATCAACCCCTTATGCTGCTGGTTCCACATCGGGACCCTGGCAGGGTCCCCACATGAACCCGATGATGCAGCGATCCCCATCAACACCCCCGCAGGGTCCCTACAATAACCCCTAAAATTCAAATATCCTGCCTTGCAGGTCCTTGAAGGACCTTAAAAGTCCTTAAAGGACCCTTTCTACAATTGTAATTAACCCTTGCCTAAAATTAACCCCATCACGCATGGGGCTCAATACAGACACCATGACCCTCTAATTAACCCCATCAGTCCCATTAGGGTCTATAAAGACCTTTATGGGACAATAATTAACCCTGACATTAACACTATAAGTGCCATGAGGGTCCTCCAGGACCCTCATGACACTAAGTCTAAGCACTACCATACACTACACTATTAGTCTCCCCAATAAACTAAGGGCCTGGTGTGGGTTAAATAGGGTTAATTACTTAGTGGGGGTTCATTTCGATGTCTTGAGGCCTCATTCAATTGCAATTTGGCCAATTGAATAGGGCTCTATATAAGCACATAGCATATTTTTTTTACAGAAGTTTTTAGTTAGTGAAGACCTTGCTTTTGGATAGAAGTTCGCTAACTAATAACTTCTGTAAAAACAATATGATATGTGCCTATATAGAGCCCTATTAAATTGGCCATATCGCAATTAAATGAGGCCTCAATACACCTAAATTAACTCCCCACTAAGTCATTAACCCTATTTAACCCTCACCATACATAATTAACCCTACCTGTACCCAATTACCCCTAACCGTACCCAATTACCCCTAACAGTATAGACTTTTATGGGAATAATGGAGTTAATTAGAGGCTCATGTGGGTCTGTAAAGAGCCCCATGAGTAATAGGGTCAATTTTAGGCAGTAGTTAATTACAATTGTAGTGCGGATCATTTAAGGACCTTTAAGGTCCTTTAAGGACCTGCAAGGTGGGTAATTTAAATTTGAAATACTGCAGGGGTCCGATCGGGCCCCCCACAGCAAGGGTTAATGTAGGGGCTCTGCAAGGGTCCCGATGGGGATCCTGCAGCAGAGGGGGTTAATGTTAGGTGCTGTGAAGGTACTTTCAGTACCCCTGCGGCTGGGGGTTAACTATTTGTGGACCCTTTAAGTACACGCGGAGGGGGATTTACATTTTCAAATGCTGCAGGGTCCTGATTGGGACCCCTGCAGCAAGGGGTTAATGCGGGGACCCTGCAGTGGTCCTGATGGGGACCCCTGCATTATGGGGTTCATGTGGGGACCCTGCATGGGTTCAGATTGGGACCCCTGCATCATGGGGGTTTACTTTAGGAGTTGGAGAGTTTGGAGCAGAGGGGACGTTTAGGGGAGCATATGTAAGGGCTTTTAAAGCCCCTGCGAGTCCTCTCTAGTACCCATTGGATTTTGGGCTATATTTCCCATTTACGGGTTGGAAAGCAAGTGAAGCCTTGGGGAATTGGAGCAACTGAATAGCGTTTTGCGATTTTAGCCATCGTAACTCTTGCAAAAGTGAAAGATCAAAGGCTTCTGGAGGCTATAAGTTACGGGTATAACCATCGCCATTTTTTCAAGGCCGTAACTCGTAACCCGTTTGGAGCCCGCAAAAAATCGCCAATTGAATGGCAAATTAACTTGCAACCTCACTTACAGGCTACTGGATCGCCCGAAAGCTCAATTGAATGTGGCCCTAAGTATGTTAAGTGATTTTAATATCCCCACTGTATAAACTGTAAGGAAAGGAAAGATCATCCTGAGTATACAAGTCTCACGCCAGCCAGAGGACCTGGTATTCCCACAGAAATTCTCAGTGAACAGTGATTTCATTGTCATGGATGTATAAATGAGGCTAAAAATGTACCAACTTATGTGACTCATTTGTATGTGTCTATGAGTTTGCGGTAGACATGAGGTATGTGTGATCGTATAGTATTAGAAGGGAAAAGCATTGTGGGTTATAAACATCTGTGATATGCTCCTGGAGACCTTAGCTATGATAGTACTGACATCATCAGCAGATTCAGGAACGCCAAGAGCCAGGGAAAAGCTGAACTTAAGCTACAAAAACTTCTAAAAACATTTTAAACTAACTCTTTAGGCAAAATTGTTTTGCTTTTATAAATGTTTATCTGGGTGACTTAATTATTTTTATCCTCCTCAATGTAACTGTCATGTAAAATGTACACTTTACTGACTTTTAAGAAGACTTCCGAGGAGCAGATTCTCACCTTCTGGAAACTACACCTTCTTTCTGTTCTCTCTCATGTAGGTTACTTTGTTTCAAAACTGTAACCTTAAGCTATGCCCATAAGGACGGGCTTCACAATATCAGTGCCCCAAACATGCAGCATGTCATTGTTTGCTTACAGCATAGTATGAAACTCTGATAGTGTGAAGCCCCTCCCTGTGGGTGTAGCTTTAGGTCACAGCTGTGAATTATGGGTAGATGCCAGAAGGTGAAAAATTATTGCTTCATAGATGTAAGTGAAGTATAAATGTTATAGGACAATTAGACTGAGAAGGACACAATTAATATGTTGGCCTAGCTTAAACATTTATATAAAACAAAAAATAAAAATGCCTTTCTACACATCATACTGAGATTTGTGAGTATTTTGTCCAAGTAAAAGAGCGTGGAGCTCCTAAATCTTCTCTAAGTAATTTAAAAGGACATTTTACAATGTTATAATCCACCAATTGTATCTGCCAAAACCCCTTTAGCTCTAATAATCCCCAAAACCACATTATACATCACAGGAATTCTTGAATCTCGTTATTGTATTTGTCCTTAATAGATCCACCCGATCACTCTTCCATATATCTACTAAACTTTCTAAAAAGTAGCACATTACTACTAAATATTATGCCTCATCAATCACATCTTTACTTTAAAACGCTGTCAAACTACTATGTCGAACCTGTGAAACCACTGTCCTTATTTACTCTTGTCTTGGGAGTGTTTATCCCTTTGTTGAACCATTACATTTTCTTAAAAATGTAATCCTCTGTGAGAAGAGACACTCCTGGGTGTTATTGTACTTTAAGTGAGGTGACAGCATTGAGAAGTCATGTATAAAACAAATATATCATGCTCGGCATAACTGTATAGGAATTTCAGTGTTGTTAAGAAGTTTTATTTTGTCCACACAAGACAGGTGCACGGAGACAACTGGTTTCATCACTCTCTTTGCCATGTTTGCTTTCACAGAAGAGGTGCTCCTGTAAACAGAAGATCTACTTTCTCAGCTGATCATGTTTACAAGGAGCTTGGACATGTCATCAGCTTGTGGAAACATGAGCTTATCCGAGCTGAGGAGTTGCATATCCTTATCTGAAACTTGGACAGGCTTTTCATGCTTGGTGTCATATGAAAGCTTAGCCTCTGGGGAAGCACCTACATAGCAACAAGCAGGCAGGTAAAACAAAGCATTCTCTAGGCCTCATATGCAGCCTCTAGGGCAGTGACGGGCATCCCATTGCACTTGAATGGCCTCGTATGCAGCCTGAGTTCATAAAAGCACAATGGTAAAATAAACTGGACATTGTTTATTAATTTTACAGAGATATAATGGACTATGTAATGTTGAAGTGGACCATGCTTTCTCACTTTAGAGAACAGGCAGGGGGCCACATTGGCTTTATGTGGCACCGGGCCACTTGCTGCCCACCAAGGCTTTAGCATGTGACCATTGCCATGTAGAATTAAATGAAGAAGACAATCATATTGTCCAACAAAAAATACATTGGATTTCTAAAGTTCACAATGAAATAAAGGACCACAAGACACTTGTTTGTCAAGTATGTACCAAACTAACAATATTAGCATCTGGGTTACCTGGTGGTCCAGAGGTTCGGATTCGGTGCTTTCATCTCTGTGACCTGGGTTTTATTCCAGTCAGGTCACACCAACCTGAAGCCATGCAGAGTTGGGCCTGGTCAGTTCTTGGATGGGAGACCACCTAGGAATACCAAGAGCTGTGGGCTGTGGCCTATTGGAGAGGGAACTGGCCACCCACGGAGAGTCGGACATGATCGAACGATGCAAACAAAAACAAATGAGCATTTTAGGGAAAATCTGCATTTTTTATGTCTCTGTTTATGAGTCCAAGTTGTATTTGGATTGACACCACATGCCTTCCCCTTCACTGGACCAGGCGCAGATTCCTCCATGGATCCTTGGCTATTTTACTTATCTACTACCTTCTCCAGTGGGCCACAACATACAGCTCCTGGTATTCCTAGGTGGCATACCCATCCAAGTACTGACCAGGCCCAACATGGCTTCAGTGTGGTGTGACCTCTTGGTTCCCTGACTGGAATTGAACCCAGGTCACAGCAGTGAAAGCACTGAACCATAACGATTGGACCACCAGGGAACCCCGCTTTTTTCTTAAAGGCTGCTTATTATGTAATAGAGGACAATTTAGGATACATGAAAACAAATAGAACAGAATGTGTCATGTACAAGCATTCAGACATAAAGTGACTCAAAAATGTCCCATTTATTGAGGAAATGAAAGTGAATATAAAATAAACATAATTCCAATTGTTATTAATTAAAAATTCTAAGTAAAAGTATGCAAGAATTTATATAGACACTAGCGAATTGCCAGTCAAAAAATGACGGCAATCAAATTGTAAGTGAGCCAATGCTGTTTGGTGTATATAATGTGGCTGATTTAGCGTCCTTCGTTTTCTATGTCGTGCAACTTTGTCGGAATATCCGTAGCTGTTTGGTGGTGTTTTGCGTGTTTATGGTGGTGTTTTGCATGTTTAGGGACCTTTAGCCTCGTTTTCGTTTTTGTTTAGTCGGCGGCCATTTTTTCTCTCGCTTAGGTGATTTTCGGGTCTCTAAACATTAAAATTTGTGCTTAAATGGAGGTGTAAGTTCACTTACAGAGGTCCTCGGTGCCCCCCCTTGCTGTTATTTTTATGTGTTTGTTGTTTGTATTTATTGTGTTTGTAATGTTTTTGGGGTTGCGCTGGTTGCGTCTTTGTTTTTTAATCTCGTAGATGTTTTTCGGCAAATACGTAGGTGTTTGGTGGTGTTTTGCGTCTTTAGACTGCTGTAGCCTCGTTTTCGTTTTTTTCCGGCGGACATTTTTTCTCCCGTTTAGAGAATTTTTTAGTGTCTAAACTCTTTTAATTTGAGTGAAATTGAGGTGTAACTTTAGTTTTCGAGGTCCTGGATGCTCCCTCTTCCTGTAAGTAAGCTTTTTATGTATTTGTTGTGGGTATTTGTTGTATTTTTCATGTTTTCATGTGCTCGTGTTGCGGCCGATTTTTGCGAGGTCGTAATGGGTCGTAACGTGTCTCGTATTTTCTTTGCGTAACGACGTAAATTTTGCGAGGGTCGCAGTTGAAATCTAAAAAATGGTAACAGTGACAGGTATTTAACAATTACATTTAATTGTTATGTTGTCTATGTCAGCACTATGTTACCCCCACCTCATGTCTCTACCGCCCCTATTACCTCCTAGTTTGTAATATCTCACGTGAGCAGGACCATCATTCCTACCAATGAATATGTACAAACACGCCATCTTATCTTATTTATACTGTCTTCATATGTATGTTAAATACTACCTATTTGTCTATTGGAAAAGGACCTGGCAACCCACTCTAGTACCTTTGCCAAGATAACCTTATGGTTAAGCACAACCAGAGACATAATGATATATGTGCCTGGTTTGCTGTGGTCCACAGAGATTCGGACACATCTGAACGACTTTACAATAATAAATAGTGATTGTAGGCCCAGATTTCCCCCCGTGATAGGTTTCACAGTGTAAATACACAAACACTGTGGTTTTACTCTGAAGCCACAGTATAAAAGTATTGTAATATTGCCTTCCAGTAAATATAACACAGTAAATATATTTGTAAAACCCATAGCATATCCAATAAAAGCTATTTTTACAATTAGTTTTCAGGAACATGATCTAGTTATTTGTCACAAATGTTATGTTTTGACGTTTTCTAAATGCTGACCACTTGTAATATATGAAAAAGCGTAAATATCATAAGTAACCTTTCTATATTAATCTGACACAAACAATTAGCTGTCAGGTGCATGGGCCTGAAAGCACAGGGCAATTTTCAGATTAGTGCTAATTGCAGGGTGGGCTGACACATCAGCCAGGGGACCCTGTATTCCTGGCCTGCCAGTAGCTGTGCCCTGTTATCGTGTTTAGCGAGGGAGGGCCAAGGCTGGCTGTCTCCAGACTGCTGGCAGTTTGACTGTGGCCTAAAGTAATGGAGCTGGCAGGGTGGAATCAATTACTGGCCAATGAAGATTTTCCCACAGGTTGAAGCTTGGGAAAAAAGGACGTTCCTGCTGCCTAGACAGCTGGCATGGACTGTCCACTGGGAAAAGCGCCTGTAAAAAGAGAAAACAAGGGGACAGCTCACAGTGATAAAGTGGTGGCAGACTATAAATTTTGAAGAAGGAATTGGCAGCAAGTTCCAAGTTTTGTACCTCTGTTTTTGTCTTTTGCTGCTTCCTGTGCTACACCAGCTTTGTGAGGAAGAAAGGAAGCAAGTGACATATTCAATAGAGGGCCCGAGACTGGGTCAGCTCGTATAGTGTTACATTTCTATAGTGCTGGAAGGATCCAGTTGAACAGTCAGTTGGATTTGCTAAGAGCATTTGTGTGCAAACTGGAGCAGTTAGAGCCTCCTGTATGTGATTGTAGAGGTCAAGAGATATTTCAAAGGGCCACTGTGGTCATTTTTCTTCTATATGATGTCTCAATAACTAAACCCAAAATTTAAAAAAATAAATAAATTATATATATATATATATATATATATATATATATATATATATATATATATATATATATATATATACAGTAAAACCCCTGTTATCCCCCGGTTCTCCCTATTGCCGGATAAGTATAGTTTCCGGTTAATCAGGGTCCCTGAATTTAAGGGTCTAAACGACCCAAAAAACCCTCAAAATGCCTTTAAAAAGGCATAAGAACCTAAACTGGGACAATTAAGTTAGCATTTTTTTTGCAGTCTCGAACTCTGGATAGTTCCGGATAGTGCCGGTTTAGCAGGAGTTTTTTTGAAAATGGGGAATTGATGCCGGTGCCGGTTACTTGAGAGTCCCAGTTAGTTGGGTGCCGGATAACCGGGATTCTTCTGTGTGTATATATATATATATATATATATATATATATATATATATATATATATATATATATATATATAATCATTGCATTTCTCACTTTTATACACATTTGTTTATATTACTACAGTTATCCATTTTCTATCCTGTGTTTATTCTACCATCTACATTCTCAGATGGGTTTGTTCTTGTAAACGAATAAGCTTTCCATCAGTGATGCTGAAAGTGTTGGCAATTGTAGATGCCACACTGATACAATCTTCAGGTGGATGCAAAATGTCTTCCCACCACAGGAAGTTGATCAACAAAGAACCAAATAGTAGGTTCAACGGCAGCATAATTGTATATAAAATATCACATTAGATTCTAAAATAATTTGCCTGCTTTTAAAAAATTATGTATTTTAAATATTTTAATCTAATGGTCAAGAGCTAACTAAGGGTACAATCCTGAATTTCAGTGCATAATGGCAGAAGATTTTGACAGCAGATATGAATCAATAAACCCATCTCTCAGTTCAGACATAATTAATCATCTAATTAGTAGTATACCTTTCCAAGACATTTTTGAATTTCCTTTACCCTGGAAGACTATTTCATATTCTACTGCTTTGTCTACAGTTTATATGTGAAATGTCCTCCATCTAGGTTCTAGTGCAATTAAAGAACCTCTGTAGTCCCATATATAAAGCATGCTCTTTTTGAAGAAAATCCTTGATAGTGAGCACAACCTTTAAGGAAATAAGAGATGGGAAAATATGGCGGTCATGTGGCCTTGTAGTCTAATTAGCCAGATCTTCCCATCATTACCTCTGAAAACTTGGTGCAAGCATTTTGGAGCTGAAAAAATGTTTCTTAATAAATACTGCAAATTGAGTTGTTGCAATCTGTCTTTACAATCATTGTTAGCCAATCTAGCTCATGGACTGCACTCACCACACTAATAAGAAAGCTCTCACCTTAGTGCATGAGCTGTTTGCATATTGTCATAAAGTCATTAAGCAAGACAATAAGTCAACACCTTGATAACTATGAAAGGATCCGAGGGTCTTTCACCTCCCTGAACTTCAAAGGAAGATAAGAGTGATGTGTCTGACATAAACATGCCTCAATGTGGGAGCTGTCACTCCTCAAGCAGAGATAAGACATTACACTTCTCAGTTGGATGATCAAATAAGCAGTTAGGCCCGTGCACTTGGCAACAACACCTTACAAATATTTTGCACTAGAGCTGGCATCTGCAGACCTTTAAATTAGTGAACAAACCTAAAACATCACCATAGAGTTAGTAAATTCAATTCAGCATCGGATCAATTAGGCCTCATAAAGGGGACACTGTTCTACCTAGAGCTGAAACATGCTAATCACTGAGGCATTGCATTATTGATTAATGAAGGCAACTAACGTTTATTTGAATTGACAGCTGACCACTTTGTGTTTGACAGAAGAGCCACATGTTGCTTAGCTCTAGAGCCATTGGTTGTTTAGCTCGCCACAAGAGCATCTAATGATCCTTTAAACTAAATCCACCACAAGTTGTCGATGAGATTGAATGTAGTAACAGATCACTCATAATGTCGTTTTTCATTTATATATATAATAACTGGTAAGCAAAACAAAATCAGTATTTGAAGGGAAAAAAATCAATGTAGCTTTAAGACAACTTTTGAGATGTAGTGATTTAGATGTATTCAGATATACTTCCCTTTACTCCCTAGCAGCTGTCTTGAGCAGAGAAGTTTAGAATAATATACCTACTGGAAGCTACAGTGCTATGTTCAAATGTAATACTCATTTAGATACTGAATGCATTGCTAATCTGCTAATCAGTTACTAATAAACCAAACTGTTTGGCCACTATAGTAGCCCATGAAGGTACTAACAATACAATAAGCAACTGTAGCATAGAGGTCACTGCTTTATATCTTAATCGCTTTATACATCACATTAAGCAATTATCTATTATGTTATGGCAGTCCAGAGTTCCCGAAATTTCATTTATTTTTTAATTAGTGTTACTGCTAGTTTCAGTAAACAGAAAAGCATTATCTGATGTGCAATCTATAGTCCGGTGCTATGGAGGGAAGATCCCCATATTGAGCCTAGAAAGAAAAAAATGCACAAGGTGCTGGAAACATTCCTTTGAGATTTCGGCCCATCTTGACATGATAGCATCACACATTTTCTGCAGATTTGTCAGCTGCACATTTATCCGGCAAATCTCCCGTTCTACTAAATCCCAAATGTGCTGTATTGGATTGAGATTTGGTAAACGTTGGATTGAATTAATTGTCATGTACATGGAACCAGTTTGAGATAACATGTGCTTTGTGACATGACTCGTTATCCTCCTGGAAGTAGCTATTAAGAGATGGGGGAGACGTTGAACATAAAGGGATGCACATGGTGTGCGACAATACTCAGGTTGATTGAGTCATTTAAATAATGTTCTGTTCATTTGGCATTAAAGGCCTATTGCATGCAAGAAAAACATCCCCCACCCCATTATACCAGCACCAACGGCCTGAACTGTTGACAGGATGGCTCCATGGATTCATGTTGTTCACTGATCCTACCATCTTCATGTTGCAGCAGAAATCAAGATTTGTCAAGTTTTTGTTTTGTTTGCACCATTCTCTGAAAACTCTAGAGACTGTTGTGCATTAAACCCCCAGAAGATTCGCAGCTTCTAAGATACTCACCCCCCCCCCCCCCCAAACATTCCATGGTCAAAGCCATTTAAATTACAATTCTTCCCATTCTAATATTTGGTATGATGCTTAACCCTCTTGGCAATTGCAATGAGTTGAGATCTCTTTAATTTGACTTTATGGTACAAATGTTAAAATATGGTTATCAATTAACTTATTTATGGGATATTTACTGTTTTTATTGTCATTCAGACAATTAAAAAAAAAAAAAAAAATTCCCCCTGATTTGTCACTTAAAGGGTTAAGAATCACGTATATTACAAAAGCTTATACACATTCCTGGATTTGAAGATATCCTTTCTGTGCACAGGTGAGTCAATCAGCAGGGATATCATCAAATCCAAGCATGTGTGTGACCCTCCGGGACAGAACTTGAGTACCCCTGGTCTAGAGGAAAAGAAAAGAAAGGTAGATAGAATTGGCAAAATGGCAGTTGTAGAGTGAGCTTCTGTACGGAGGATGGGATGAGGCCCAATGGTATTAGCAGAAGTGACTGCTTCAGTCCTGATGGTAGATAGTACTGGCACTTGATAATAAAGTGATGTTTATATTTGCAAATAAACCCTTAGGTAGTTTATTTTAATATTAAAAACAGGGAAACCTCCATATACCTTTAATGGCATTATAAGACAATAAAAACTTGACTGAAGTGGCAGGACTCACATACCAATACCAATATATAGATTGTAAATGTCTACCTAAAGGCTAGGCTTCAATAAGACCTATGTTTATCCCAGGCATGCTAGAATTCCTTCACACAGAACACTTCATTCTCTTTATGACTTATCTACCCATAACTGATGGAGACACAGGTAGAAGGATCTCCAGGACAGGATTGATCTGTTACTTGCTGGTAAATACAGTAAAGGTGGAAACTGTAGATTGAAGAAGAAGGAATGAGCCTAATGGATGGAAGTGGAGCAGCAGAGCGCCCGGGGGATGCTGCAGTCACTCACCCTGTAACATTGCTCCTGTGCATATGTTATCACACAAGGCCCCGTGTCTGCTAAAAATGTCCTTGTCCTATTGTCGCCTAGGGGAGGCAGGACAATTATAGACTGCCACCAGCAGGATTTACATAGCGCCTCTTGATTAACCCTTCCACAGCTGAATTCATTCCAATTTCTTAGCAATGATTTGCTTTTTTTATTAGTAGTAAGGAGTTTAATATCTACATTTCAGCAGTTTGCAGATTACTTCAGACAATTTGTGTTGGTGAAAATTGATCTATGTGTGTCTAGAGGAAATCCAGCAACATTCATCGTTATTGAAAATCCTAATTACCATGTAAAGCAATGGAAGTGGTATATATTTATATTTTAATATATCCCAACGTATATCACAATATTTAGCTAAAACAATGAAGAAAATACACAAACTCTGATTAATTTTATTGCATCGGGTCACTTTATCCATTACTTGATTTCTCTAGTAATACAATAAGGGGATATTTATCATTTCCACTTCAGTAATGACCTAAGTTTTTCCTGCACAGTATATATATATATATATATCTATATATATATATATATATATATATATATATATATATATATATATATATATATATTGTGTGGCTGGTGGTCCAATTTCTAAACCAATCTGAATTATTTGCCTAAGAAACTATATGCAAGATATATTTTCAAAACTAACAAATTGTATAGGGTCAAGTCACATTATCATGACCACTTATGACGTTAGCAGCACACAGCACAGGTCGTGAGCTGGTTTGGTGGGTATAGAAGGTGACATGTAGGCATTCTGCAAACATGTCAACCATCGCTGTTGTATAAAACATGTGATTTATCCGACTTTGAAAAGGTGATGATCGATGGCTTTTGTGCCAAGGATGGAAGTATTTCTGAAATAGCTCAGTTTGTGAACTGTTTGTATGCTGCTGTGGTTAAAGTGTACAAATGGCGAATATACAGCATCAAAACTGCATTGATAGCATTGATTTCAGAGGTGAATGTCTTCTGCCAAGGTGTCTGAGGGACAACCGACACACTACAGTTGAGCAACTCACCATCCAAAAGAACCAGGGGGCTACCAGACTAAAATGCCAGTACAGCAAACCCTGTTGAGTATGGGGCTCCGAGGCTGGTCACTGCACACATGCTGATGAGGTTTCATTGTCAGGAATGGCTTCAATTTGCATGACAATACCAAAATTGGACCTCTTCTGATTGCCAAAGGGTTGCCTTCTCTGATGATTCATCACATTTTTTGCTCCATCGACTGGACAGAAGTTGGCGTGTCAGGAGCAAAACCTCAGAGAACAAACACTTTGCAGCCATTGTTGGTGGTGGCAGCATTATGGTCTGGGGAATGGTTTCTTGGCATTGTCTGGGTCCACTCATACTTCTGGAAGGCACTCTAATCTGATTGGGTTATCTATCCATCCTTGCAGATCAAGTACACCCATGCATGTTGACTGTCTTCCCTGGAGAGGATGTCATCTTCCAGCAGGACAATGCAACATGTCATACAGCCAGAACTGTCCTGGGGAGGTTGGAGGAGCACAATGAAAACCCATTAAGCACCTGTGGGACCACCTCGATCACCATGTTCGCCTTATGGATCCTCCACCACTCACTCTTCAGCAGCTGTTGAATGCACTGAAGTCTGCATGGCTCCAGATACCCTTGCCAACCTTCCAGCACCTCATTAACTCACTACCATGCTGTCTAGCTGCTGTCCGTGCTGCACACAGCGGTTATTCGGGATAGTAGCATTATAATGTGACTTGCCTGTATAATATAAAGCAGCCTACAAAGTAGAAACAAATGTGTAGCTGCTTGAGTGGGTGACAAATACAAGTTCAATGCAGGTTTATTATAAGAAAATGCATTTTTAAACATTTCATTCAAAAGGGGTGTGTTTCTGCCTAGGCCCATGAGGACCCGGCCCAGGACATGTCATTTTCAGGGGCAGCAGGCTGCCTGAACATGCAGTCAATTAAAATATGTTTGTATATGGACAGATATGACTGAAGAAGCTATAGTCTTGACTGTACGCAGCAGGGATATCCTCAAATCCAGGCCCCCAGGACCAAACTTGTCCACCCTTGATCTAAAGGGATACTGTCATCCTAGATATGGAAAGTGTGCCATGTCCCTTTATGACCAGAGATTTCCTAAATATTTAGATCCCAGCCTGAAACCTAAAAGTGACTCACTTTCTCTGCTTCGTAATAATTGTGCATTGAGCTGAACAAAATATGCTGGGGGCGACGTGTTACGATCTACCTACTCCTGGCGTGTCTCCTGTCTCTATGGTAGCGCCTAACCACAAATTATCTTTCGCTGACCTTTTTAGATTTCCTCATAAAATGAAAAGATTTTTAGTTTTTGCTATAAGAATAATTGCCTTGGTATATCTAACGAGATGGGACTGTCTATTGAACACAAGCCATCTTAGTACATGGGGGATTTACTAAGAAATCTGAACAAACAAAAATTAAACCTAAAAAGTCACTTTATTTTTTTTTATTTAATTTAAACTACGGCACTTGTAAAAATATATGCTGTAAAACGCAATGAAATCTTGGACTTAAACGCAAAACAGACATCCAGCCTCAAAAGAATCTCAAGTGGCTGAGATAATATGTGAAGCTTTCCCCTATGATAAAATGGTTACTTGTAAATACATGGATGCACATCTCAGCAATCAGAGGGGATTAGTAAATCCCCATCACAAAAGTCTTGTAAATACATGAGATGTCTGACATACGAAGGGAGATTTTTTAAGCATCTCAAGTACCTCACACTATTTCCTACAGTCACCCTCAGTATTATCATTATAATTATTGTTTATTTATAATGCGCCAACATATTCTGTAGCGCTATACATAGGTTGTGATCAAGGCAAAACAGTATTAACACATTACAAAGATGGAGGGCCCTGTGTTTGAGCTTAGAATCTGAAAACTCGCAGACTTGCAATCTAGGCTTCATAAGAACTCAGGATTATAATCAAACCAAAAAATGCATTTTATACATTAAAACTCCAAATATAAAATATCATTAATTAATTATAAGTTTAATATTTAAAATAGCTTGAATTATCAAAAACATCTTCTATGTTTAAAGCATCACAGTAGTCCTATATTGAATATATGCTCGTTTTGAAGAAATACACTTGAAAATAAGCGAATACACTTGAAAATAAGCTGCAGTGACTGAGCGAGTGGTTGAGTGCAGCATTGTACAGGCGCTGCGCTGGTGTTGGTGCGCGCGCATGTCGGCACGCACATGACGTCGCGCACGTCGCCTGAGCTCTAATGTCGGCGTGCCGCTAAAATTTGATTGGGGAAATAGGAAATAGCATTCGTTTTTAAGGACACACCTTCATAAGAAGCAGAAAGGAGAAGTTAGCTAAATAATATGAACTGGGTAGGTCCATGTAAACTAATGAGCTATAATGAAAGCATTCAAAATTGTTAATGCCACATTCACATGATGCAGATAAAACTTCCCCTTTGCAAAGTCTTCTCCTCCCCCCTCAGGAAACTAAAATGGCAGAGATCACAGCAGCATATATGCATATAAAAGTAAAAAAATTATAGACTGTTAGTTTTTCTTATACACTAAAAATGTCACCTTTTTTCAGTTGTTGTTAATAATAATTCATTTTTTCTTGTACTTTCTAAAAACACTTTTCGTATTAGTAAGTTTAGTTGTTCAAAATACCATACAGAAAAGATATAACCACAGGAGCAGTTTTATTTCAGTTGTATTATTTTATTTTGAAGCCATATATTAAATTAAAGAGAAATCAAGAATTTGCGTGCAAACCCCTTTCATAAGGTAACTGTCTGGCTTTAAAGGCGATGAACACTTGAAAGACCTGATATTAGGTTATGATCCCTCTGAACTGTGTTTCCTGCCCCTCAGGCTAACAAACAATTGTCAGCTTTGTAAACATGTTCAGGCTCCCACAAGCTGCTGTGTGGAAATGTATGTGTTCAGTGGTGTGATTCCTTCATGGGATTTAAGATGCAGAGGTGGGTGAGAGGCATTCAGATGTACTGTGGCAGAGCAATAAGGGCAAGAACGTAAGATCAAACAGCATGGCGGGAAGAAGAGAAAAGGGAGGCCCTGTGATTAATGCAATGGCCAGCCAGTATAGATAGTAGATAAACATATATATTTACATTTATTACTAATCATAATTTATGCTTGGCCTTCTAATGTCAGTGTATTTGGAGAAACATGACTTCATGTTGTACCCAAGGTCTATCCATATATGTGCATAGCCATAGTTAATAACGATAATACAGTTATATATAAACTAGTAAATTGCCTATCAAAAATGACAATATAATTTTAAAAGTTTCTCTCCTCCCCTTCCCTGTATCTCTCCCCCCTTCCCTCCCCTGTGTCTCTCCCCCTTCCCTCCCATGTGTCTCTTCTCCCTCTCCCCTGTGTCTTTCTCCCTCTCCTCTCCTGTTTCTCTCCACCTTCCCACCCCTGTGTCTCTTCCCCACCCTCCCCTGTGTCTCTTCCCCTCCTCAGTGTCTCTTCCCCCCTCCCCTGTATCTCTACCCCCTCCCCTGTCTCTCTCCTACCCTCTCCCTTGTGTCTCTTCCCCCTCTCCTCTCCCCTGTGTCTCTTCCCCCCTCTCCCAGTGTCTCTTTCCCCTCCCCTCCCCTGTGTCTCTTCCCCCCTCTCCCCTGTGTCTCTACCCTCTCCACTGTGTCTCTTCCCCCCACCTCTTTCTTCTTGTGTCTCTTTCCCCTCCCCTGTCTCTTCCCCCTTACCTCTTCTGTGTCTCTTCTCCCCTCTCCCCTCCCCTGTGTCTCTCCCCCCCTGTGTCTTCCTCCTCCTCCCCTGTGTCTTCCTCCCCCTTCCCCCACTCCCCTGTGTCTTCCTCCCCCTTCCCCTCTCCCCTATGTCTGCCTCTCCCTCTCCTCTGTCTCTTCCCCCCTCCCCTGTGTCTCTTCCCCCCCACCTCTCCCCTCCCCTGTGTCTCTTCCCCCCCACCTCTCCCCTCCCCTGTGTCTCTTCCCCCTCTCCCCTCCCCTGTGTCTTCCTCCCCCTCCTCCTCCTCCTCCTCTGCAGCATGTGGCTTTGCCATGACCTGAGCATGCGCACAGCTCTGTACAAACTTAGGAAACTCCACAATTATTATAGTTGACTAGCGACTTGCCCGTCAAAAATGACGGCAATAAAAACTGAAGCCTGGCAATGCTGTTTGCCACACAATGTAAGCCTCTCCCCCTCTACTTTACTGGCCTTGTGATGAGCGCCTTTGGCGCTCATCACAGGCCTTGCAATGAGCCCCTTTGGAGCTCATTGCGAGTCTCTCCCTCTGTCTACTTCCTCCCTCGTGTCTTATTTCCCCCCTCCTCTCCCTCCCTTGTGTCTCCTTCCACCTCGTCTACCTCCTTTGTATCTCCTGCCCCCCCTGTGTTTTTACCTCCCTCTCCCTCCCGTGTCTCTAAACCCCTCCCCTGTGTCTCTTTCCAACTTCTCCCTCCTATGCATCTCTTCCCCCCCCCCTGTGTCTCCCCCAACCCTCCCCTGTGTCTGTTCCCCCCTGGCCTGTGTCTCTTTCCCCCTCCCCCTGTGTCTGTTACGGCCTTCCTCGTGTCTCCATTTCCCTCCCTTGTGTATCTTCCCCCCTGCACTCTCTCCCCTGTGTCTCTTCCCCCTCCTCTCACTCCCCTGTGTCTCTTCCCCCTCCTCTTTCTGCGCCTCTTCCTCCCTGTCTCTTCCCCCTCACCCTCTGTGTCTCTCCCCACTCTGTGTCTTCCACCCTCTCCCTCTGTGCCTCTTCCCCCGCCTCTCTCTGTGTGTCTCGCCACTATGTCTCTTCACCCCTTCCTCTGTCCCCCCCCCCTCTGTGCCTCTTTCCCCCTCTCTCTGTACCTCTTCCCCCCCTTCCCTCTGTGTCTCTTCCTCCCTCACCCTCTGTATCTCTCCCCCCTGTGTCTCTTCCCCCCTCTCCCTCTGTGCCTCTTCCCCCCTCTCCCTCTGTGCCTGTTCCCCCCCTGGCCTGTGTCTCTTTCCCCCTTCCCCCTGTGTCTGTTCCCCTCTCCCCCCCCCCCCATTTCCCTCCCATGTGTATCTTCTCCCTGTTCTCCCTCCCGTGTGTCTTTTCCCCCTCCTCTACCTCCCCTGTGTCTCTTTCCCACCTATCCCTCTGTGTCTTTCCCCCCTCCCTCTGTGTCTCTTCCCCACTCTCCCTCTGTGCCTCTTCTCAACTCTCCCTCTGTGCCGTGCCTCTCCCCCCCTCTTCCCCACTCTCCCTCTGTGCCTCTCCCCCCTCTTCCCCACTCTCCCCCCCTCTTCCCCACTCTCCCTCCCCTCTTCCCCACTCTCCCTCTGTGCCTCTACCCCCCCCCCCCCCTTCCCCACTCTTTTATCTGCTCTCGGGCCGCGCTGCGCGCATGCGCGGCTCGCGCCGCGCTCTGCGCATGCGCTACTCGCGCAGCACTTTGCGCAAGCGCGGCTCGCGCCGCGCTCTGCGCAATGCGCAGCAGTTTATAATTGTCTAACTGCGATTCGTCTGAAGCGTGACGACGAATCGCAGTTAGACAATTATAATATGTGATGATTAATGATATTGAAATGTATATACTTACATACTTCCAATCACTTATACTTTACTACTTATGGTTTACTGGACACTATATGACACTTCCTCACAATTTTATTTTAGTTTACTAGTCGGGCTAATGTTCATGAAATACATTGTTTTTTATTTTTTTGTTGAATTAGAGTTAATTTGCAATATAAAAGATTTAATAGACAAGCATATTGTAATAAATGCAAAATAACAAATTATGGACTTCACTTGTTCTTTAATCTTAATGACAGTTTATAAAAACCTATCAGAGAAGCAGTGGCAGATCTAGTGAATGGAGGGCCCCGGTGCAAAAATATAAAATAAGAAAATAAACAAAAACACCAGAAAGAAACAAGGTTAAATGTAAAATGTATAGTGTTTTATATATATATATATATATATATATATATATATATATATATATATATATATATATATATACAGTGGATATAAAAAAGTCTACACACCCCTGTTAAAATGTCAGGTTTCTATGCTGTAAAAAAATTAGACAAAGATAAATCATTTCAGAACTTTTTCCACCTTTAATGTGACCTATAAACTATACAACTCAATTGAAAAACAAACTGAAATATTTTAGGTAGAGGGAAGAAAAAATATAAAAATAAAATAATATGGTTGCATAAGTATGCACACCCTTAAACTAATACTTTGTTGAAGCACCTTTTGATTTTATTACAGCACTCTGTCTTTTTGGGTATGAGTCTATCAGCATGGCACATTTTGCCTTGGCAAGATTTGCCCACTCTTCTTTGCAAAAACACTCCAAATCTGTCAGATTGCGAGGGCATCTCCTGTGCACAGCCCTCTTCAGATCACCCCATAGATTTTCAATTGGATTCAGGTCTGGGCTCTGGCTGGGCCATTCCAAAACTTTAATCTTCTTCTGGTGAAGCCATTTCTTTGTTGATTTGGATGTATGCTTTGTGTCATTGTCATGCTGAAAGATGAAGTTCCTCTTCATGTTCAGCTTTCTAGCAGAAGCCTGAAGGTTTTGTGCCAATATTGACTGGAATTTGGAACTGTTCATAATTCCCTCTATCTTAACCAGAAGAAGAAAAACAGCCCCAAAGCATGATACTGCCACCACCATGCTTCACTATGGGTATGGTGTTCTTTTGGTGATGTGCAGTGTTGTTTTTGCGCCAAACATATCTTTTGGAATTATGGCCAAAAAGTTCAACCTTGGTTTCATCAGACCATAACACCTTTTCCCACATGCTTTTGGGAGACTTCAAATGTGTTTTTGCAAAATGTAGCCTGGCTTGGATGTTTTTCTTTGTAAGAAAAGGCTTTCGTCTTGCCACTCTACCCCATAGCCCAGACATATGAAGAACACGGGAGATTGTTGTCACATGTACCACACAGCCAGTACTTGCCAGATATTCCTGCAGCTCCTTTAATGTTGCTGTAGGCCTCTTGGTAGACTCTCAGACCAGTTTTCTCCTCATCTTTTCATAAATTTTGGAGGGAGCTCCAGTTCTTGGTAATGTCACTGTTGTGCCATATTTTCTCCACTTGATTATGACTGTCTTCACTGTGTTCCATGGTATATCTAATGCCTTGGAAATTCTTTTGTACTCTTCTCCTGACTGATACATTTTAACAATGAGATCCCTCTGATGCTTTGGAAGCTCTCTGTGGACCATGGCTTTTGCTGTGGGATGCGACTAAGAATATTTCAGGAAAGACCAACTAGAGCAGCTGAACTGTATTTGGGGTTAATCAGAGGCACTTTAAATGATGGCAGGTGTATGCTGACTCCTATTTAACATGATTTGAAATGTGATTGCTTAATTCTGAACACAGCTACATCCCCAGTTATAAGAGGGTGTGCAGACTTATGCAACCACATTATTATTTTTTTTTTTTTTACTTCCCTCCACCTAAAAGATTTCAGTTTGTTTTTCAATTGAGTTGTACAGTTAATACATCACATTAAAGGTGGAAAAAAGTTCTGAAATGATTTATCTTTGTCTCATTTTTTTACAGCACAGAAACCTGACATTTTAACAGGGGTGTGTAGACTTTTTATATCCACTGTGTGTATATATATATATATATATATATATATATATATATATATATATATATATATATATATAGTGCCTTGCAAACATATCCCCCCCCCCCTTGACTTTTTCCCTATCTTGTTACATTACAGCCTTAAGTTCAATGTTTTGTTAATCTGAATTTTATGTGATGGATCAGAACACAATAGTCTAAGTTACTGAAGTGAAATGAGAAAAATATATACATAAAACTATTTTTTAGAAATAGAAAACAGAAAATTGGCATGTGCGTATGTATTCACCCCCTTTGTTATGAATCCCATAAAACGCTCTGGTGCAACCAATTACCTTCAGAAGTCACATAATTAGTAAAATGATGTCCATCTGTATGCAATCTAAGTATCACATGATCTTTATGTCATTACATATACACACCTTTTTTGAAAGGCCCCAGAGGCTGCAACACCTAAGCAAGAGGCACCACTAACCAAACACTGCCATGAAGACCAAGGAACTCTCCAAACAAGTAAGGGACAATGTTGTTGAGAAGTACAGGGTTAGGTTATAAAAAAATATCCAAATCTTTGATGATCCCCAGGAGCACCATCAAATCTATCATAACCAAATGGAAAGAACATGGCACAACAGCAAACCTGCCAAGAGACGGCCGCCCACCAAAACTCACGGGAGGACGTTAATCAGAGAAGCAGCACAGAGACCTAAGGTAACCCTGGAGGAGCTGCAGAGTTCCACAGCAGAGACTGGAGTATCTGTACATAGGACGACAATAAGCCGTACGCTCCATAGAGTTGGGCTTTATGGCAGAGTGGCCAGCAAAAAACAAAGTGGCACATTTTGAGTTTGCGAAAAGGCATGTGGGAGACTCCCAAAATGTATGGAGGAAGGTGCTCTGGTCTGATGAGATGAAAATTTAACTTTTCGGCCATCAAAGAAAACGTAATTGTCTGGCGCAAACCCAACACATCACCCAAAGAACACCATCCCCACAGTGAAACATGGTGGTGGCAGCATCATGCTGTGGGGATGTTTTTCAACAGCAGGGACTGGGAAACTGGTCAGAGTTGAGGGAAAGGTGGCTGGTGCTAAATACAGGGATATTCTTGAGCAAAACATTTACCACTCTGTGCGTGATTTGAGGCTAGGATGGAGGTTCATCTTCGAGCAGGACAATGACCCCAAACACACTGCTAAAGCAACACTTGCTAAAGCAACGCTTTGCGTGGTGTGTATGACTTATCGCTTGCGAGTCTTGCAGAGTGAGGCAAGCCGTTAACTTGGATCACTTAGGAAATGAGCGCCAAAGGCGCTCATCGCCCGAAAGCCTTGCGTAGCGAGGTAAGCCGTTAAGGCACTACAACTCGCAGCACTTGGGCGATGAGCGCCAAAGTTGCTTATCACCTGCGAGCCCCGCATAGCGAGGAAAACCGTTAAGGCACTACAACTGCCAGCACTTGGCGGATGAGCGCCGAAGGCGTTCATTGCCTGTGAGCCTCGCAAAGCGAGGCGAGCACTGGAGGCAATGAAACACGCGGGACTTAGCCTACAAACACTTAGGAAACACAGGATCACCTTACAACCTTATTAAATTGCCATTCAGCCAATTGAATAGGGCTTTATATAAGCACATAGCATATTTTTTTTAAATAAGTTTTTAGTTACTGAAGACCTTGCTTTTGCATAGAAGTTCACTTACTAAATACTTCTATAAAAAAAAATGCTGTGTGCTTATATAGAGCCCTCTTCAATTGGCCGATTCGCAATTTAATAAGGCTGTTATGCTGCAAGTAGTTGACAAACACGCAACTTAGAAAAAAAAACATTAGGAGACGCCCGACTTAGAAAAAAAAAAGCATTACGAGACGTGGGACTTAGAAAAAAATAAAATACGAGACGCAGGATTTAGAAAAAAAAAATACGAGGTCGGAAAAATATGAAGTTAACAGCCGATCCGCGAAAAACAAAAAACACGAAAAACACTAAAAGTATACAAAATAAAACAACAAAAACATCACACACATCACGGCGGAACAGCCAGGACGTCTGGGAGTGAGGTGGAACGTGAATTTAAGTCGATTTTCCAGAGTTTTGGCACTCGAATATCGGCTAAGTGAGAACAAAAATGGTGACCAAAAAAAATGAATGGTGGACCGCGCAACACACCACCAACAGCGTACCACTTTCACATAGGAACGTACGAGGTACAAAATACACTACTACAAAGGACGCCAAATACTCGCGAACTGCGTAGCACATAGACAAACAACGCTACTTTACACTCCTAACTTGCAAATCACAACATTACGTATCTACAGTAGCGCTTTACACAAATAAACCAACGGTTCGCCCTCGCGCACGCAGCCTATTTCTAATGCACAGTTGGAATATTCATAAAAATATCTCCACAGGCCAGCAACAGTCCAACTGGACATTATATGCTGCGGGGAAATGAAAAGAGATTGTTTGCTCTTGAGGCTATTGATTAATGGATGTATTAATTACGAATAGGTAAAGTCTATTAATTCATTAAGTAACTAATTCATTGATTATTATTTAAAAAAAATATAGACATATGTATCTGTCTTTGTGATGAGCGCAGAGGCTGCTCAGAGGAGCAAAAGTACATTAGAGGAGAGGCTCGCAATGAGTACCAAAGGCGCTCATTGCAAGCAACGCGATGAGCGCCAAAGGTGCTCAGCACAAGGCTCGCAATGAGGGCCGAAGGTCCTCACACTACAAAAACCTTCACATTGTGTGGCAAACAGCATTGACATGGCTTAAAATTGTATTGCTCCGTAATTTTTGACAGGCAAGTCGCTAGTATACTGTATTTATAATATATATAATACTAGTGACTTGCCCATTAAAAATGACAGCATGATCTAGTTTTATACATTGTGTCTCTCTCCGCCCTCTCCCTTCCATGTGTCTCCCCCCTCTCCCCTGTGTTTCTTCCCCCCTCCCCTGTGTCTCTTCTCCCTTCTCCCTCGCAATTACCACAACTATTGTATGTGAGATATATATACTGTATATATATATAGATATTATGGTTATATATATAGTGTAGAGTACATTAAAGAGCAAAGTCTTTGTGGACACATTTGCATGTCTCTGCCCAGGTTCTAAAATAAGTCTTTTAACTTATTTTAGATATTCAAATGTGAGCAGAAATGTACTATATATATATATATATATATATATATATATATATATTTAGATTAGTAAGTTTACAAGTTTTCAATCTTGTTGGGTACTTTAGGGAAAGCACTATGTACATTCGTCTGCAATGTATTAAATTGTTTTTGACTTGTACTTAACCCCTATTCTACAGAATATATTGGTGGATTACATAGAAATAATAATAATAATAATAATAATAATAATAATAATAATAATAATATGTGTGCGAGTATGCATGTAATCATGGTCAGGGCCTCTGCAAGATGATATGGCTCTTACTCCAAGTTTCCCAATTTGAGTCCATGCGACTAAGTGATTCATTAGCAGTGTCCACATGTGGCTGGCCTTGTTTAAGCTGTTTATGGAACAGCTAATAGGGATAATAAATCTTTAGAAAGGCTTGAAATCAACAGAAAACTGGGTCTGATCTCTTTTACATCTGTTCCAGGTTCTCAGCTTTATCTGGCTCAGCTGCCATCGCTCTTTGTGGCCTCACAAAAATGCCATGAAACAAAGGGCCCTTTGCAGTAACTGAGTGGCAGGTATAGGGTATCTACTCTATACTTTCTGCAGAGAGCACACAGGAGGCCAGTGAAGACATAGAGGAGCTGGGGGAGAGGGGGGTGGGATAGGTCACTGGAGTGTTATTGCCGCAGACAGCCCCCAACGACTGGGCGATTGACATTGTAAGTCTATACACAGAGGTTGTTTGAGGGGAGCCTGTCAGATTGACAGTGTAAATGTGTATCACACACAGCCTGGGACAGTGGAGACTGTCGGCGGGTGGGAGAGCGCTGGCTGTGTGTTGGTCACACGGAGATTGAATTACAGCTGAATTAGATCAGAGCTGTGGGAAACAGCACCTCCTAAACACACACACACACACAGTCACAGAGGGATCCAGGGGAGGAAGGGCAGCAGCAGTGCAGAACATAGGCCAACTCATAGGAGCAAACAGCTAACTTAATTACTGTATGTCCCTGCGCACCATGCACGCCCCAGTGTACAGCCTGCACCCTTTCTGGCTCAGAGGATTCATAAAAGCTGGATTAGCAATATGCCTTCCTGACGTTGTTATTTGTGCACAATAATGGCATTGTTGAGGTTGAATAACATACACTTCACCTATACAATTTGCACATGAGACTAGCTGTCCGTAGGATGCTCTAAAATATATTATTATACATGTAAAAGTACATTTTGGAAATATGCAAAATATGTTAAATATTGGAGCAGTCGGGTGTAACGGTTAAAACAGCTCAGGAATTCAGACATGTTTTTTTATAGGACTGCTCTAAATATAAATACAATCCATGGGTCAGTTATGTCTTGAGTTAAGGGTGGATTACACGTGTTGAGTTGTCCTTATAAAGCAGCAACTTCTGTGTCTACACTGGAAAAAACTAACTTTGGGGTGAATAAATATTACGGACAGTCGTAAGCAGATTTAATTAATTCCTTTATGGCCATTATATTTCCACTGGATCTATCTCTAGTTATGTAAATAAATATTTTGGTCTTCAAAAAAGCATAAATTGTTATAACTAAAAAGTAAGGACGCCAGTTAAAAGTGTAATTCAAAGCTTCTTTATGTAGACAGTACCATGGTGTGTAGGAGCGTTGTATCGTTTGAGCATCACATATATAGTTGTGAGCATGCGAGTTGTTGCTAATGCTTGCGGGCTCGCATAGCGAGCCCGCGGCCCTCGCGAAGCTCCTTGCCAGCAACTACGACCCTCGCAAAATTTACGTGGCTCCTTGCCAGCAACTACGACCCTCGCAACACGCGCACATGAAAACATCAAAAATACCACAAATACACACAACAAATACATAAAAAGCTTACTTATAGGAACAGGGAGCATCCAGGACCTCCAAAACTAAAGTTACAATTCAATTTAAGTCAAATTAACAGAGTTTAAACACTAAAAAAACTCTCTAAGCGAGAGAAAAAATGGCCGTCGAAAAAAAACGAAAACGAGGCTACAGCAGTCTAAAGACGCAAAACACCACCAAACACCTACGTATTTGCCGAAAAACACCTACGAGATTAGAAAACAAGGACGCAACCCGCGCAACCTCAAAAACATTACAAACACAACAAATATAAACAACAAACATATAAAAGGAGCACCGAGGACCTCTGCAAATTAAGTTACACCTCTATTTAACCACAAATTTCGGAGTTTAGAGACCCGAAAATCACCTAAGCGAGAGAGAAAAATGGCTGCCGAACAAAACGAAAACGAGGCTAAAGGTCCCTAAACACGCAAAACACCACCAAACAGCTACGGATATTCCGAAAAAGCCCACCAAACAGCTACGGATATTCCGAAAAACTCGCACGACATAGAAAACGAATATTTCGAAAAACTCGCACGACATAGAAAACGAACGACGCTACATCAGCCACATTATATACACCAAACACCCTTAGCTCACTTACAATTTCATTGCCGTCATATTTTGACGGGCAATTCGCTAGTTTAATATAAAAGTTATGTCTGCAGTTTTGGAAGCTGAACACTACCAGACTTATTAAAATGCAATTTGGCCAATTGAATAGGGCTCTATATAAGCACAGAGCATATTTATTTTACAGAAGTTTTTAGTTAGTGAAGACCTGGCTTTTGGATAGATGTTCACTAACTAAAAACTTCTGTAAAAAAATATGCTGTGTGACTTTATAAAGCCCTATTCAATTGGCAGATTCACAATTTAAAAAGGCTGTATATGTCTCAAAGCAGGTTAGAAGTAACATACAGTCTTCAAAGAAGTTATCAGGATGTTATATTTCAGTGCAGATAAAGATCCTAGGAAGTGGTAGGTTTTCAGATATAACCTATAGAATCTGGGTAGTGAGTTCTCAAATAAAGAATAGTTTGGAAAGCAATTATTTGTTTTTTGTGGACATTATGAAAGGTATACAAGGTTGTCATTACTATTCTAGCTGTACTAAACATATGAAAGGCAGTAAGGGCTAGCTACTCAAAAAGCCACAAAGAATTAAATAATTATTAGGCTTTTATTATACCACTAGCGACTTGCCCGTCAAAAATGACGGGGCAATACAATTGTAAGGCAGGTAATGCTGTTTGGGCCAGACATTAATCTTATTGATGGTCCGAGATCCTTCAGCGCTCATTGTGAGGCTTTGGCGCTCATTGCGAGGCTGTTGGATTTTTTTTTCTGATAGGCGCTTTTGCTGTTAATGTTTGGTCGGCAGTGATCTGCTTTTTGCTCTTATTGCAAGGCTTTGTGTGCTATGAGCAGCGTTGGGGCTGTAAATGGCTTTTGTGTTTATTGTGAGTGTTTTTTTTGTGTATATGTTTTTTTGTATGCTAATTAAATAATTAATAAATGAATATACTTAACCTATTTGTAAGTAATATATGCTGGAAGCATTGTGCTGAAGAGCTGACAATCTGTTTTGATGTTCCTGTAGTATACAATGTAGGTTTTCAGTGTTGTGGAGCTGAGGTGTAAGTGCCAGCAATGTGTGTAGTGTGTAGTGTAAATAGGCTGCGTGCGAGAGAGAAAGCCGTTAGGGTAGCTGTGTACTTCCGCATTTTGTAAGAGTGTTATAAAATAGTGGCGAATGTTCATTTGCGGACCAAACTGCGTCTCTCGCAAAGCGAGGAACGCAGTTCTTGCAAGATCACTTTGCGAGCTTGCAAAACGTGACAACGATTCGTAGTTTGACAACTATTATATGTGATTTTGCAGATAACTACACACTTTTTTGTAAAGCGATGTAGTAACAATCACTATGTATGTTTGATTTTAAGCTCAAAAACAGGGCCCTCCATTCTTTTGCAATGGGTTCATTTTGTTTTTGCCATGTACTTAACCACTGAATAGAGCTACAGAATATGTTGGTGCATTACAAATGAAGGATAATAATACTATACAAGTCAGAGCCATCAAGCACGTCTGCCTGACAGTATATCCAGTATGCAGAGGCTTTTATCTGATCACATGGCTTCCTCAGGGACCCTGACCTACCTCCTGCCTATACATGTGACTCTAGTGAAGACAACTTTCACTTTATTGTCAGAAGGGATCAAGTATTCTTTAGCTCAATAAAAACAACCTTATGCATAAGACAAAAAAGCAAAGGAAGTTGCTTGGCCTGTGTGCGAATTCCCACCACAGGAGGTATAAGCCGGTTCCAGGAGACAGACGGGTTAGTATTTGTTTGCTTGCTTGGCACTGAGTTCTGCAGCAGCGACAAAGCACAGCACACTACATATAGTATTCTGTGGTGCAATAACACCCTGGCGCCTCAGAAAGCTTTCTTTTCCTCAGCCGGGGAGGGCGTGAGGAGGAAAATTGCCGCTGTGGCTTTCTGTGGGCTCAGTATCACCATCTCCTGGGTCACAGCTTCTCCGCCCCAGATATTTTGCCTGGGATGTGAAAGTGACCTCTGAACTATTGTTTGCTAACAACCTCCCTTTCATCACATATAAGTTCAGATCAACAGGTTACCATGGTTAGGCCAGGCCCCCGTTATCAGACAGGCCCCAGACTCTTGTGTATTTCAATTCTAGCCTTGCCCTGTTCCCTATAAAACAAAAAAGAAATAAAAGTCTCCATTCATATACTGTGAAAAGGTTTCCCCCATGCAGGGAAAGAGATCTGCCCTGTTGACAAGAACAGAGCTGATCTCTTGTCCATCAACTATAAGACCTCTTCACAACATGTTGAGAAGGGGCCAACGTGTTTAAAGATAGAAGCATAGAATAAAGAAAGTACAAGGAGCAGTCACTTCAGCAAAGAGAGAGCAATGACAGCTGTCAGTGCAGTGTATGAATATAGACATGAGGGCAGCTTGGACAGGGCACTATTAATATTATTATTTATTTATAAGGCCATGCCCATTAAAGTTCCACATAATACAAGTTGCTCTTATAGTATATCTTAATGCTCTAACAGCAGGAGACGTTTCAATTAGGCATTGATCATTATTAAAATTCATATTCAATGGTTGGTAAAATCTATTAAACTTAATATTAACTTTAAAAACGTCAACTTGTAAACCTCCCGTTGAGCTGCTTGACGCTGCCCTTTATTAGGTCACCAAGGGGTGAGAGCACCTCTGACTGGAAAGCAGTCCTAAATGGTCAGATACTTTTCATTGGATGTAGGCGTGTTAAATTGATAAATCTTGGCAAGGACACAAGCTTGTATCTGACCATTTAGGACTGCCTCCCAGCCAGAGCTTCTCCTAACCATTGATGACCTCATAAGGGCGTCGGGGTTTTAAAACTGATATTTGAAAGTCAGCAAAATAATGAATATTTATTTTCTAAATAACTGATTATTCATTTTTTTAAAGATTAATGCATAATAAAAACACTTTAATTTTACATTATTTGAAGCAATTCTACCAAATGGCATTGTAAGACCAAGCATAAATTATGATTAGCAAATAATATAATTTACAGATAGGATAGTGGATATTTGGGACTGCTCAGGGAAAGTGCTGGACTCAAACACAAAACAGGAATTCAGTCATGCATGATTATATATATATATATATATATATATATATAGGATTGGCCTTATTTTTTACATTCACTTAATTTATTTTTTTAAATGACTAATAAAGTGTAAATCTGTACAACATAAATAAAATAAAATAAATATCTGAAACAGGACAATATATCTGCAATGTTTGAAAATGAATGTGACAAAATCATATTTTTGGTTTGCACATTAAAATCTAGAGTACTAACAATACACACTGTTGTCAAAAAGTATATAGTCCTGGTGCAGATATTATCGCAAGGAGAAGGGAAGAAGTGTTTGAGGCAATGTTGAGCTACGTATGATATGACCACCAAAGGTTTAGTAACATGTGAGTTCGTAATGTATTACAGTGCATTGGTTGTGTAGCTAGTATTTTTAAATCACATATCTTCTTGCAAATTGCATAGACATCCCATGACAACTTCTGTATAGATGGTAGAGGCTGTACCATACCCAAAATTATGTGTAGGTGGTCAGATCACCTCTACAATAACATTGTATGAAATAATTATCTGCCCCTCTCCCTTAATAGGTTAAAAGTCCCTGTTAACTCTAGGCTGCAGAGGGCTGTTATTGTCTTGATGGCCCTGGTGCTTCGCACCAGCTGCACCAGAAGTAGCTCTCCTACTGGTTACTGTATTAATGACTACTGCTTTCAGATATTATAACACAGAAAACTGCAGTACTCAAGTTGAGTAGGCTTGAACCCACTGTGCAACTTGACTATGTACAATACTAAGTAAGCTCTAGAACGTGCTCAAATTAGAGTATATTCTATAGTGATGAGATCACCACAATTCCGAATTAAAGGGATATGTAAGTGAGCTGGATTATGAATGTATCTGATAGAGGAGAATTAGTAGTGTATGAAAACATTTGCATGAAAACATCCAACCAAATAAAACATTAATTAGCTTACCTTGAAGTTAGCAACATTTCCTATGTTTTTTTGGTATTTGCATTTTATCATGTACATGTAACTCCACCTCAATTAGCATAACATTCAAATTCAGAATCAGGATAATACATTGTATCATTCTTCACCTCAGTGGCTTCTGGTGCGCTCAGTACAAGAACTGCAACAGTTACTTCCTGTGCTCTGTACCAGAAAGGTCAACATTTGTATCTTGCTGTATTTCCTGTGGGTACACTGCTGTATTTTCTGTGTGTACCCGGCTTATGTAAGCGTCCTGTGGGTGTGAACCACTGTATTTGACATTTGTGCAAATAACTTTGTAAGTAAGCTGAACTTTTCTATAAAACACATGTTTTTATACACTAATAATTCTCCTCTATGAGATGCATTCATAATCCAGTTCACTTACATATATCTTTAAGTCGAGTCTCTTTTTCAAGTGGGAGACATCACTTCACAATGTAATGACCATAGTATAACAGTATTCAAGATGTCTTGTTCTTTCCAAGATCTGACTTCCACTTGTCTGTATTATATTAGACTTTATTTATTATTTATTCAGCTTGTATGACGTTTCACAGCACATCTCTACATGTGCAAACTTGCCTCCAGGTATCATGCCCCAAGCGTTCCTCCTGCTTCTGGCATCATGCCCTTATCATGCTGCTCAAGTAGAAGGAGAAGTAAGCTTGTATTCAGATTAGCATCTATCTATCTATCTATCTATCTTTCTGGCACATTATCAAAACTTCATATAAAGTCATGTTCCAACCCCTATACATTTTCATATATTATGTAGTTATTCTGCTGTTTGAATTTAAAGGACCAAGAGCCCGATTCAATTGAGCAATCGTAAGTTACTGGAGACCTTAAGTGAGGCCGTAGGTTAATTTGCTATTCAATTGGTGTATTTTTGCAGGCTCCAAACAGTTTACAGGTTACGCCCTTGAAATCTGTGCGATAGTTAAACCCGGAACTTATAGCCTCCCAAAGCCTTTGATCTTTCACTTCCGCAAGAGTTATGATCGCTAAAATCACAAATCGCTATTCAATTGCTCCAATTCCCCAAGCCCGCAAATGATTTCACACCTGAAAACGGCAAATGTAGGAGAAAATCTTACGACTACTAGAAAGGAGCTGCAAGGGGGTTAAACACCTATCAGTAGTACTGTAAATGCAAATAAAATATCAATACTGCACTGTAAGTAAGGGGGAAAACGATGATAGACATTGGAATAAATTGTACAACAGTCTCAAGCTCACAAATCGGCAATACAAATAAATAAATGTATGTGTCATTTTGGGGGTTATATCAATCTCGGGAATCAATGAGTTAATACATATAAGGCCACCCACATGGACTAGAACAGTATTGGCAATTAATTTTATTATTTTGTATTTTGCGGTTTGTAACCTCCATGTTTTACTGCTGTAATGATGGTGGTCTCATTTACTATTGGCTGTTTTGAAATGGGTGGTTACGGCCTTGCTTAATTGATCATGTTCCCGCCCTGAACTGCTACATACGAGTGCATGGTTTACGGTTTTGGCGTTCGGCACGTAACTTGCAGGCGTGTTCAATTGAATAGCTCCGTAATTGTAGCAGAGTTCAAGCCCGCAGCACGCCCGCAGACATACGGCCTGTATACCGCGAGTTGCAGGCTTCTAATTGAATCAGGCTCTTAGGATTTAATTTAGCTGTCAATTTTGCTTAGGACTCAATAAAGAGGGGAACATACTGTTAGTCCAAAAAATAAAACAAGCCATTATATACTTCAGTACTGATATAATATGCATATACACATATATTTTAGTATGTAATAAAATTATTTATTATTTGGTTCCATCTGCCATCTTAAGCTGTCATATTTCTTGTTTGCCATATTTTTACAGCTCAGACATCAGGGTATTCCCTGGTGATTGCTATGCATTGGTCCAGCTTCAGGGGAGCCTCTGGTTCGGGGACTGAAATATTTCTATTCTGAATTTTGATATAACTATCTCTTATAGAATTAAGTACTCTTATGCCCATGCTATATGCCTTCTTACTGGCCCTATCAAGCAATATCCAGCTTGTCTGCCAGACCTCTATGCCCTCTCCTCTATTTCCTGAGGCTGTGTCTACGCAGAGATCTCTCTTTTTATAAAATATGCTCTTTCAGCAGAGCCATGTTTACTATCTACATGGGACATGGAACACCATTTTAATGTATATAAAATAGCATGCTTATAACATTACCAAAATGCATGAAAAACCCATTTAAATGTCATTGAAACAAATAGAATATGCACCGACCATATGCACATCTGCAGATTTAATTGGCAGACAATTAAGTCTCATTCATTACTGCTCATTGGCTGACAGGGGCAAGCCTCCATATTAGATCATTATTTGAATTATTTTTTTTCATTTGAAAATGAAAACACACAGTGATGCATTACCAAATACCCTCTTTCAGATGGAACAAAGAAAATAAATGATTTAAATGTCCCTATAATATAATGCATAAAGCATCTTTAGAACTACTTGTCATATCATTTTAAGGTCATATACTATTTTTTTTATTTGTTTATTTAATAACTGTTTAGCAATAAATGTAGCTTTTAAAACATGTGAAAGCTTCACAGATAAGCAGGTAGTGGGAGAGGATATCCTAAATTCGATTCGTAATTTCCCCATTGCAGGATCCTAAAAAATACCGACCATCTGGGTCGAGCCAAGCAGCCCTGCTAGTCCCTGAAATAATAAAGTTCATTTGTAAGTTTTAAAAACGACAGTGGATTTTTAAAAATGTAAATATTGATTGTATTGGTATTTAGTTACTACATAGTTAAATGGAACCCTACAATATGAACACTTTGGTGACCCTTTAATTATTTTTGTAATAAATGCTTGTGTACAGTCCTATGCTTTTTAGTAAAGTTATACCTGGATTTCCCTGCTAGCCTCACACTGTCTGAATGTTTGGACCTTGTAATGTTATAACTCTAAATAGGGCAACTTCCTAGACCCTTAGCAAGCAGAAAAAGGATCTGTATGAAATGGAGATGTGTTGCGGTTTTTGTTTGGTCAATACAGCGTGCATGAGCTTGTGCAGTCTGTCTATCAATTCTGACAAGCTGATGACACCCAAGAGCTATGAGTGTCCCACAGCTGCTCTGTCTGCAGATCACATATCCCCATGTCTCCTTGAGGAAATGTGGGGTTAAAAAAAAAGACACAGCTTATCAAACCTTACATCTTCTGCAAATATTGACCAAGTCTACTACTTGTGTGGCAAGAGGCTTTTAAACCTCTTTGCTTAAAGAATGTGTGGAAAGGCTGAAGTGTGCGGTGCAGAAGAAATATATTCGCTGGGTGTGTGTGCATCCTGCAATACCAGACACCTGTTTGCTGCTGCTGAATGCCAACCAGTTCCCACCAGTTGGAAAAAAAGATTGCCAGAAACGTGTGTGATATCTCTTTTCCCATGGAAAGTGACAACAGGCCTTGTGTGTGAGATAAGAACAAGGGATTCACAGCATATCACTTGGCTATTTATATCTACTCCTTAGGGTATGCTGAGAACATTTTATTTAGAATGTATTAAATAGTATGGAATGCCGTTTCGACCCAAGCTTAGCATCCTTTTCCACAGCTATGGGTTGTGAATGGTGGAGGTCATGCAAGTGCTTTTTTTGGAAATGCATACATAAATGTTTATATCACTAGTGTTTAATATTTTCTAAAGCAATGATTCTCAAGCTTATATAAAGAGGGAACCATTTTGGACTACAGGATCGCTGACATAACCCTATGACTCCAAAATAGTTGTCAAGAAACCCCCAGCCCCATGCTAGCAAATCCTTTTCTAGGAGGCTAAAAAAAAGGTCCCTAAGGCCCTAATATTCTGAAACGCCTTACAATGAAGCTATTCCCTTAGGTGCCCGTGTACTGCCATAGAAACAAGGTGTTTGGAGTAAATTGCTTGTGATATAAAATTGAACCCTTTATTAATATTATTATTATTATTATAAGAGAAAGGAAAAATACAATATAAAAAATGCAGAAAATGGAGGGCCCTGTTTTGAGCGTAAAATCTTATGTAGAGAGTGCTTTTTTTTCCAAATTACTGTACAAGATTGGAAACTCGCTACTTACAATCTAATGGTAGTGATAGAGCCCTGGGAAGGAAAAGATAAGGAATAACTAGGGTCAGGAAGAAAGTGGAAGTATATTTAGGTAGGAAGGTGTGCAAAGTTAGAAACGTTTTTCGTTTAGTGGGAGAGGGAAGGGGACTGATTATTATTATCCTTTATTTGTAACACACAAACCTATTCTGTACCTCAATACAGGGATTAAGAACATAACAAAATACAATATTAAACACATGGCAAAATAGTGGAGGACCCTGCCTTTGAGCTTAAATCTTATTTACAAAACACCTCACAAGGCTGAAAACTTACAAACTAAACACTTATTACCTCAGACTATAAGCTCTCACAAAAGCAGGGCCTCTTCTTCGTATGTGCCAATGAATATGTACAGATGTGATGTCTTGTCTTACTACTGTCTTCAAGTATATTTGTCACATCTTATCCAGTTGTTTATTCTACCTCTAGAGCTACAGAATTTGTTAATGCTCTACAAACATAATATAATATTGCACTTAAGAAAACATACAAAAATAAATATGGAGAGATTAACTGAGTCAATATGATTGGCTATAATGTGATGTTTATGGGTGTGTTAAAGGTGTGTAAAACAATGTTTATAACTCTATGACTTTCATTAAAATAGGAAAACACAAGTATAATTCAATAATAATGTTCATAATCTTTGGTGTATATCTTATGGAGAATGAGTAAAATTAAATTTCCATTAAATCGCTCATGTTCATTATTACAGAGGCAATGTGGTAATATTTCTAAAATATACTATTTTGAACAACTACACTTGTATAAAAAATGTTTTAGAAAAGAAAAATAAAATAATTTAGTCGTTAATGTGTTGCCTTTTATATGCAATTATGCTGCTGTGGGGTCTACCATTTTGGTTTCTGGTAATCAACTTCCTGAAGCTTGAGGAGATTTGAATTACCAAGAAAGTTGCTATTTACACAATGGCAATGTGACATCTATAACATAAGAAGCTGACAGAAGGAATTGAGTGCTATAGAATAAATTGATATAAAAAAAGTGTTAAAGCTGTGTTTATCTGTTTTTATTTTCTAAAAACATTAGTTATTATTAATTAATTATTCAAAAGATCAATCACAGCTCATCTTATCCGTTAGTGAATCTACTGCAAGATATCTGAGAAAAAAAGTGGCTAAAATATATTTTTCAATGTCTCTGAACCTGATGAACCATTTTTGATTTCCTAGCATCTTTTGAAGGCACTGTATATTATTCTCTAGGGTCTGCCCTCTGCTTCATTTATAAAACTAAGGAAAGTTGTTTAATATGTAATGCAAATATAAAAATATATAGTTATGTGCAGTGATGCGAGGACCTTGCTTGGTGACAGAAGAAAGTTTGGATAAGAATGGAGGAGATAACTTGGGTCATATGATTGTATCCAGGTGCAAAAACGGGTTTACACGGGTG
Organism: Discoglossus pictus; assembly: GCA_027410445.1. Lineage (NCBI taxonomy): Eukaryota > Metazoa > Chordata > Amphibia > Anura > Alytidae > Discoglossus > Discoglossus pictus. The sequence continues at coordinate 75,593,627 of CM050166.1, forward strand.
AAGTAGGAGTCAGACAGCCTAAGAACTCTTGCAGCCCCTTTAAATTGCTGCGATTTTATAAATTGTAGCTTGCAGTACTTAAGACGATTAAATTAGCCTCTTAAAACAACCCGCAGACGACTTGCGGGTTAAGACGCAGCAAGGCCGAAAAAAGACTAATGGATGAGCGAACATGAACTTTGCGGCCGTAAATCCTTTGATTTGTCAAGCCCGTAACCACTACAATTCCGATCATGCTATTAAATTGCAACAAAGTCACTTGCGAGCAAGCCCATAACACACAAATGGAGCCCAAAGCCCAACGAGTGCTGGAGAGGAACCCGCAAGGGGGTAAATTCCAATTCATATTACTTTAACTGTAAATAAAAACACACTACTGTACTAATATTAAAAGTTAAAGTGATGTTAGGTCTTAGAATGAATAACACAACATTCTCAAGCTCACAAATTGGCCCCAAAAATACTTTATTTCATGTAAAATGTTTGTGTTATATCGATCCCGGCAATCAATGTGTTAATATATATACTATAACTCGCATGCGATAGAATATCATATTTACGGCTTTATTACTATTGCATTATTCTGGAATGTGGGTCCGATCGTAAATCATAATTGTAGCGGGTAGGACTTTGAAATCTAACCTCCCCTTTTTCAGTAACGTAATGATGATGATCTCTTTTTCCATTGGCTCCTTCTAAACCCGTAACTACGGGTTTGACTAATTGCTCCTGCGTAAGTCACAGCCCCTTCTAATTTAATAGCACCGTAAATCAGCAACTCGTCAATCTTGCAGTTGTTGCAGGTCTCACATTGCACTTACGGGGCTGGAATTTAATGTGGCTGATTGTATAGGGAATGGGTTGTAAATAGTAGCAGTGGCATGTGCTAGGCATCTTTAAAGGGACACAGCTGCCATAACAAATATTGTATAATTTAGAGATAATGACAAGTATATCATCAGTTGAAAATAATTAAAAATATCTTTATATAATCTTACATTAATATCAGTCAAGCTTTCTTATCCACCCTCCAAGTAAAGACTTGTATCCTTTCAATTGGGAGATTAATCAATAATGACTAATTATCCTCCAAGACTCTGAATGTATTGTTTAAAGCAGGGGTGAGGAACCATTTTTCTGCCGAGGGCCATTTGAATATTTATAAAATCATTCGAGGGCCGTCCAAAATTATCAACTTAGAAATTTGCCTGCTTTATTTGGTCAAACATTGAATTAACTCACCTCTAGAACTGTGTCTTTCTCCTCAGCTCTTCCTATATCATTATCTGTGTCATTAGCACTTTCTCATTATCTTTCTCATTGGCTATGAAATAAGGAGAAGGGCCACATCAAACGACTCCGGGGGCCCTCATGCTTGACGTTCCCTACCGCTGGTTTAAAGCAATAAGTAAATGAAAAGAATGAGCATGTTTAGAGTAGATAGATCTAATTACTCCCTGTGGTCTGAACATGCTCAGTGTTTTCATTGGATGTAGGAAGATTGGCCCACTTTAAAATAAAGCCTTGTTTTCAAATTCAGTGTGCAAAAAAAAAAAAAAAAGTTTGTGTAATACCTGCTACAGAAATTTGAGTTGGAAAATAACAATTTTTCTGCCTATATTATAGCTATTCACAATTCAAACAAGAATCACAGAACAAGGTTTAACCTGATGGAATAACTAAGTATTGCTTTATAAAATATGCTCATATGTTGCATTGTATTTTTCATTGTTATGAATAAAGATTAAGTCTCAGTCGATCTGAAACTTAGTGCTTGTTGGTTTGTTGGAAAAGCTGCTGGTGACTGACATGTTCAAATATAATTATCACTGCGACTGAGAGTTACAAAGCCTTTTATGATCATTCTTTTCAGACAATACACCACAGATCTGAGATGGATCCTTGGCGCCATATTGCTTCTAAAGGCAAGAAAGGATAAACAGTATCATAATTCCTCTGTTATAGGTGGGTATTATGAAGCTGGGGCATGAAGAAGACTTCATAAAGAGCTCCTTACCAGTAAGTAATGATATCCATACACAATCCAGTGTCACAATATAACCATTATTAAAACAACATAGGTAGATCCTCAAATGGTAAAATAAAGTCTACAAAAAGGCAACTACAAATCTAATGTGAATAATTCAGGAAAAGTGAATGAGCTTTTTAAAAAAAAATCTTTTAAATTATAATTCTACTAGGAAATTGCCCATCACAAAAGACGGGACTAAAATTGTAAGCCTGGCAATGCTGTTTGCCACACAATACGAGGCTATGGGCCCTCTGCATACCTTTGACACTCATTGAGAGCCCTGCACTGAGCGCCTTCATTCGGCGCTCCTTGCGAGCCCTATGATGAGCCCCTTTGTCACTCATCGCGTGGCCTCTCACCCTGTGTACTTTATAGGCGTTGCGCTTGAGTGTTACTGTCTTGGGTTGTGTTACTGCCTTGGGTTAAGTGTTACTGGCTTGCATTAAGTGTTACTGCTTAGGGCTTGTTTTTACTTCCTACGCGCTAGTTTTACGTCCTACGGGCTAGTTTTACGTCCTTCGGGCTAGTTTTACGTCCTCCGGCCTCGTTTTCGTGGTGTTGCGTTTTTCGCCAGCCATCTTTTTTCTTTCTTAGGCAATTTAAAAAAAAAAAAGGCAAATATGGCCTAAATTAACTTGCAACCTCACTCACAGGCTCCCTGCCTCTCCCACTGTGCTCTGTGTGAGTGTGTAATTTAATTTGAGGCATATTTGTTACTATTTTCAGGTGTTTGGAGTTCCAAAGGGCCGTAAGTGCAGCGTGCGCTCATGGCGATGAGCGCCTGTGGTGCTCATCGCGAGCCCTGCAACGATCGCCTTCAGGCAGCCTAAGTCCTGCCGTGACCAACACCGCAAACGTTCCCAACATTCGTAGATCCACATCTGTTATAGTGATTAAAACTTATTGAGTCACTGCAGAGGTTTCAAATATGATATAATTTAAATCCATAACAATGACAAGTACTTTTATTATTTAATGTTATTTTAAAAACATATAGGGTTACATTCAACTGAAGTTATTTTTCCTGTTAATCAGCTTTTCTTATCTAAGCATGGCCTGTTATCCCATTCTTCAGGGTTATGGTTACCAGTGATTGCGGTTTATACACTGAAAGGTCTGTTTGCATTTCTTTTAATCTACAGCCATTTGAAATTGAGATGAATGAGTCTAATCAGACTTTCAAACTTTGAGATAAGAGCGCTTCTGGGAAGTAACCTTGTACTAATCTCACTTTGCATATGCTAGTTAGTTACCATCCATGTGTTGGTGAGACCAAAAAGGATGAAACACCTGTCTGTGGGTAAATGTACTGGCTATGCATAGAATAATATGCTCCACATATTATGCTATAAGAAGTAATCATAAGAATAAAGAGACCAGTATATATGGGGAGCCTCTAAAAGTGACAATATTATGTGCAAGGCATAATTAAACATTTGACTGTAAGTACTATATTATTATGTGTTATTTCACAAAAGGTACAAAGCAGAGTTTACCATAAGGTGGTAATATCCTAAATAAATGATCTGGGCCTGACCCTTGAAGACTGGAGTTGAACATCCTTGGCATAAAAGTTCCAATTATGTTGTTAATGATGTAAAATGGAAATCATTCATTCTGCATATAAGTTATGAAGAAAGACTAACCAAATTAAACTTATTTTCTCTTGAATAAAGGTGTCTAAGAGGGGATATATTACCTTATATAAATACATCCAGGGTCAGTATATGGCTTTGTCAAGTGAACTTTTTGTGCCAAGCTGACAAGAGATCATCTTTTGGGGTTAAAAGAGATCCACTTTAAAGAAAGAAAGGGGTTCTTCACAGTAAGGATGGTTAAAATGTGGAATTCTCTATCAAAGGAAGTGGTGACAATGTACTCGATAGATAGCTCCAAAAAGGGGTTGGATATATTTTTGAATAAAAAGGGCATTCAAGGTTACCATAGATAATTAGAGACGTAGTATTGATCCAGGGAGGAGTCCGATCGCGAGTATTTGGGGTCAGGAAGGAATTTATTTCCCCTTTTGTGACAATTGGCAAGGTTTCAGTGTTTTTTTTTCTGTTTGCCTTCCTCTGGATCAATTAACAACTAATTTGCATATTTCAGATCAGATGAGATCTTAAAAGGTTGAACTTGATGGGCTAAAAGTCTTTTTTCAACCTTAATTACTGTATAACTATGTAACTATTTTTGAACTCCACTTTATACTCTTAATAAACAACCTATTGTGTTTTCGTTGACCTGTCTGACTAGAGAAGAACAATGTTATGATGGAAATAGGGTTGGAATTGTAAGGACATGTGAACGTGCACAAAGTTAATATATTGTTGATGCATTTGAATATACAGTGCATAATATCCCACTGAAATAGCATGTGTAGCTATATTTTCCATTAATTAGGAAACTGTATCTCTAGTGGAGGTTGCTGTATATTCTTACCTTCTAGAATGCTGACGATGGATTAAGAGAATATTGAGTACAGACCAAGGTGTCAGAGGGTACAAGGACACAGTCTATAATTTGTATGTTCCACACACGGGCCTTTGCAAAGGAACACTATGATAAAGATAAATGCTATGGATATATCAGTGTGTTGAAAAACGATTTCTCACAGAAAATAATTCTGACACATGCTCCAAGTGCATTTTTATGTTTCATACAATATTTATTAAAACAATTAAAGTTAACCCTTACTGCACCTTCGCTTACAATTTCTCAGACTAGATTCTGTAACATTCGCCTTAAAAGGCCATGACCAGTCTGGTCTGCTTGTGGAAGCAATTTTCACAGAATTCACTAGTTTGCCACTGTGAGTTTTTTCAAATGAGCATATAGCAAGATAACTGAAGTTATGACGTATCACTATAATAGTTATCCGTGTTGGGGACATTTGCGATGTTGGTAACGCATTTGCGTCCCTCGCGAAGCAAGGCGAGCCATCGACGCACGCATGACTTAGGCTGCAATGAGCGCCAGTGGTGCTCATTGCAGCCAACGGCGCTTTACTTAGGCTACAATGTGTGCCAAAGGTGCTCATTGCAGCCAGCGGTGCACTACTTAGGCGAGCATCACAAAGCGAGGCTCGCCAGCGGCGCAGCACTTAGTTCAAGCATGTAACTATAAAAGCCCTAAAAAATAAGGAAATCATGTACAAAACATTATACCACACACAGCACAGGGGGAGAGACAGGAAGTCTGGGAGTGAGGATACAAACAAATTAGACCCATATTTGGCTTTTTTCGAGGAGAAAAATGGCGCCTGAAACACGTAACATTTCTAAAACAGCATGAAAACGAGAGACAGTAACACTTACACCAACAACGCCAGGCACGCAGGAGATGGTGGAAAGAGACACATGGCATTCCCAAGCACAAAACGTGGAGGTTAACGAACCCTGCAATGAGAGGACCGTACAGTAGGTGAGAGGAAAGGCTCGCAATGAGCGCCAAAGGCGCCCATTTAAAGCCACACAATGAGCAGGAGAGCCTTTCAATGAGCGCCAAAGTTGTTTAGAGGATCAAAACCATTGCCAGCCTTACAATTTTAATCTCGGGCAAGTTGCTAGTACCTTTATATTCACCATGTATTATAAATCAAGTCAGGTGCAAATATATATTACATTATACCATTTGTCCCAAGCCACAGAATTTGTATATAATAGAAGCTGTATACTAGAAATATGTTAACTCTTCTAATATAATACACCTTTGTATTTATAACTATGTAATATGCATTTGCAGGTTATCACTCATATTTAATTACATTTTTTTAAATGGGGGTCATAGTTGAAGTTCACCTAGAGTGCAAAGATGCTTTGGGCCAGCCCTTGTTAAACCACACTTATGGCTGGGAAAAATGTACAAGATCAGTATTTCTCAAATTTGCAACAGTTTGTCACAAAAAAATATCCCCAAATGCTCCTTTCTGTAAGTTTTTTAGTTTCCATGAATTGGTCCTGAGTAGAGCTGACAAAGTCTTGGGAACTGACCTTTATGTGCTGTGGTCATGCAGAGTGATTTTGGACCCTGGCATGCAATTTGTGGTATTGGAAAAGCATTGCGGAGATCCACAGGAATTATTTTGGCATCCTGATTTTCCATTTTTTGGAAGCAAAAAAGCACTCTGTGTCTGAATTTGTTTTAGAAACAACTTTGTAGGGAGAGTATATATTTTTATTATATGCATTAGAAAATCAATTGCAGACACTGCTGTTATTGTGAAATCAACCTTGTTCAATTATTTTGGGATTTTCTTAAGTTGATGCATTATTTGAACATATAATGTTACGAGAAGTCACTTTAAAGGGTCACTGAAGTCGTTAAAACTGTTCTGCATCATCGAGTAGAGCAGTTAAAAACAAACAAAATGTGTAAAAATGTTTAATTTGTAGCCATGATAGTTTTTGAATTGCTAATTTAGCCTGACGGTAAACAGGATTCCCTGCATCCCAAGATACATTAAGCTTATAGGTATATGTCTTCAGTTTGACCAAATGGTACTTCCTCTAAATCCTCCATATTTGACTTTATACAAAAATAAATTCCACATTTTGCCCTTTGAAAATAAAATATTTCATGAGATTATTTAAATGCTCTTAGAAAAGAGTGAAACATACATCGATTTTAAAAATGTAAAACATTTTTTTACTTGATTTTCAGTGCTCCATTTGATGATGCCTAGCAGTCTTGGTTGCAATATCTGCGCTATAACATCAGCAGCCCTATTAAATTCCCTCAACGTGTAAAAGTGTAGCCCGTAACTTAGCCCACAAGACTTGGGGCTATAAAATTGGCCCTGTAAAGCAACCTGCCAACGACTTGCGGGGTAAGAACGAAAAAACCCTACGGGATGTCGAAAATTGTTCTGTCAAGCCCGTAACTGTTACGTTCCAATCACGCTATTAAATTGCAACAAATTAACTGGCGTTCAAGCCCGTAACCCGCAAATGGAGCCAAAAAGCCAATGGGTACTAGAGGGGAGGGTAAAAGTCCTATCTGTAGCACTGTAAATGCAAATATACACACACTACTGTACTTATAATGAAAGTTAAAGTGATGTTAGGTATTAGAATTAATATGACAACATTCTCAAGCTAGCAAATCTGTAGTATAAAATAAAAAAATTCTGTTTAATTTCCTTGTTATATCGATCTTGGCAATCAATGTGTTAATACATATAATGGAACTCGCATGGACTAGAATATCATATTTACTGATTTATTAATATTGCATTATATCTGAAATGCAGGCCCGATCAAAACTTGTAATTGAAACCTGTAAGGCTTTGAAATCTAACCTCCATTTTTCAGTGATGTAATGATGACGATCTCATTTGCCATTGGCTCTGTCTAAACCCGTAACTACGGGTTTGACCAATTGATCATGTTCATGGCCGCACATCCATCGTGCGACAAATTGTTTACAGGCTTGCGTCTCTGGCCTGTAACTCGCAGCATGGTGGAATGCAATAGCTCTGTAATGCAGCGAATTTCAAGCCCGCAGCCTTTGCTGGCTTGCCGATGCTGCTACTGGCTTCAAATTTAATGGAGCTGCAGGACAACTAACCAGATTTTTTTGCATATGTGTGCGCTGAATCTCGCTGTGTTTAAGTTACTTTCATTCAAAACTTCTTTGCTACAACATTGGGGAATAACTGATGCATATGTACCGAGGTCACACCAAGTCCCCCTTTGCTAATGGGCCTTTTCCTTTGATAAGTCTGATGTAAAGCTGTTGCATATTTTTGCCCCAATTTCTCTGACTGACTTTGATAAATAGACCCTAAAATGTCTAGACAAAACATCAAATAAATTGTTTAGATCATCAATCAACTGACTTTCAGCCCTTTCAAAGCTGTTAAATATGAACAACTAGTATATACACAGCCGTATATCATCATTACATTTGTCAGTTACAAATATGCCCTCAAATTACTTTCTTCATTTCATGTAAATGGCCCCAGTGCACCTAACCCAAAAGGTTACACAGATCCCCTCCTACTCATACTCTGTGCACCCCCTCATATCTGGTTTTGCACTTGGCTGACATACCTATGGACCTTAGAAAAGACCTTGTGACACATAATTAGTTTGTGGCCCCAGGTGATGGGGGAGCTCAAGTGTAAGCCACACTAATGTGAAAGGGAAAGGAAAGAGAGTTTTATTATGTTGGACAAATCTGGCACTGTTTTGCTACTCATGCATAGTAACTCCCAAGGGTCATAGTAATTGGACCACAAATACTAAGCTGTGCTTTTCCAAAATATAAGGAAACAGTAACAGAGAATAGTTAGTATGGTTATGTTTAGTTGAAATGACATCATTTCGAAACATATCATTTGAGTCTGATGAAGATCCAAATGGTTATTAATGTTATCCCAGTCCTGGTCTAAAATAAAGTGCCATAATAAGTATTCTAGTGGTTCCAAAATGTTTTGTTTTGGTAAACTGGAGAGGATCTTGGTAGACGCCTTAAATATGGCTGCAAGTCTCCATGGGTTATTTAAAAATATTGCTGCCTTGTTTCCACAAGTAAATTGTCATATTATATTTGAGAAATGTGTTATATTGTGTATATCTCAGCAGTAATATCTAGTATCAAGAACCTTCAATGTTACTTGTTTTTTGCAATTGTACTCATTGTATTCAATTTGTTTCACATATAATCTCCTATCAAACATCATTGAAAAAACGATCTTTAAATATATTCTTGTTTTTAATAGTTTAATAGAAATCACCTTCTAGTAAACATTGGTGAGAAAAGTATCTATAACAACCATGTAATATTATTCTGATTGGATTTCTGATTGGATTTAGTGTTAGACTTCCTATATTTGCATACATTCTCAGTTATGATTGAAATCCAGGCTAATATTTTACAAGATCATGAGTAATTGTCTAGAACTGTATGATAACGTATGAAATTGTAAATTTGTGTCAAAAAACACATAAATTATTACAAAGTAACATTTTTATGCCCATATTATATTATACTGTATGAAGTGCATTTTTTATTAGGTATGAATAATAGTTGAACTTATACAATACATAATAAACAATTAATAAATGAATGTAGGAATAATTAAATAAATAAATATACAAATGTTTCTGTCCCATTGTAATTAAAACTTATTAAATTAATGATGTCATTTACAGTGAAAATAATATACATTCATAGTGAAATAAAAAAACAGGACAAAACATTCAATACTCACGAAAATATAATTTGATTGCAACTTTCTACAATGTTATGCAAAGCTGAAAACTGTAAAAAAAATAATTATAGAAATGTAAATAGTGAATTTTATTAAGAATCAAACATTCGGATGAACTAAAATGTAAGAATTTGGTTCAAATTCTAAGCAATATATTTTACAACTGTATATAAATGTGGATTGATTTAGTTACCTGGATATCTAACCTTCTTAGGGGCTGCAATGGCTCATTGTTATGCCACTTCACCCTCCATGAACCGTTAAGCAGTCTATGAGAGTTTTAGAGAATCTGGGGGAATGTGTTCAGATAACTCAAAGCTAACAATGTCTACATCATTATTCAAGTGGCTCAAAGCCAATACACACTGTCTACAGTATATTGAGTGGGGAAGATGTGCAGAGACATAGAAAATCACAATAATGTCTAAGAATGTCCTAAAAAGACTCATTCTTCAAGGATCTTTCTGGAAGGCTCACAGTAGCTGTGTATCTGTCTAACAACAATGCCCGCTGACCTTCCACACTTTCCAACCACATTAACCTCTGTAAGACAACACAAGATTCACTGATGCGTGCAAGTAATGCTTATTACCATGGATCAGAGGGCACAGGGATCAAGCTTTGCACAATGTGGGACATCAGGGAGGATTTAACATGCATGCATATTATAACAGGATGTAGATTTGTTATTTCTAAATATGTTATATATATATATATATATATATATATATATATATATATATATATATTATATATCATAGAGAGAGATATGGGGATTGGATTTTTTTATTAATGTCCTGTAATAGAGATGAAAAATAAGCATGCGTGGATATTGTTAGTAGATATTGAAGACTGAGCTAGTATAGTTACAGAGCCAATTGATGTGACTTTGTGAGTTATTTTGTAATTTGTTGCTGATTATGCAAAAGAAAACAAATGTCGCGATTCAAGTTTGCATCTTTGTTTTAACTTAATAATCAACCTTGCCTTACATATGAACAGGGCATTACCAATAATATGTATCCCCCACTTTTTCATCATTAACTTATTATAACCTGTTCCACATATGAGTTATGTAGATATGTTGTTGCAGAAATATTCCAATGATACTGTACATACATTTTGATGATAGATACCTTACACAAGACACTACTAAGATTCTAATACATTCTCTCATCATTTCTCGTCATGACTACTGCAACTCGCTCCTTGTTGGCCTGCCCATCACTCGCCTCTCCCCACTTCAATCCATAATAAATGCCTCCGCCAGACTCATCTTCAGTACACATCGTTCAGTGTCGGCAGCTCCTCTTTGTCAATCACTTCACTGGCTTCCCTTAGCCTCCAGAATAAAGTTTAAAATCTTGACCCTAACTTATAAAGCCCTCAACAACAGCGCACCCCCATACATCTCTGCTCTCATCTCCAAATACTCCCCCACACTGCCTCTACGTTCTGCTAACGACCTTCTTTCTACCACTCTTGTCACCTCCTCTCACTCCCGCCTCCAGGACTTTTCTCGCGCTGCCCCTATTCTCTGGAACTCCTTGCCTCGCTTCACCAGACTATCCTCCTGCCTTAAATCCTTCAAAACATCAATAAAAACGCACCTCTTTAAAGAAGCCTATAACCTTCCTCCCTAACATGCTCAGCACTAGTCTCTCCCTACTGTACCACATACAAACTTTAACCTTTAGATTGTAAGTCTGCGAGTTTCAATCCTGCAAGGTGCTTTAGGGAAAGCGCTATGGACACCGGATTCCAAGCTCAAAGACAGGGCCATACACTCTTTGCAATGTGGGAATCTTGAACTTGTCATTGCCTGTAACTTAACTTATGTATAGCGCTACGGAATATGTTGGCTCGTTACAAATAAACGATAATAATAATAATAATAATAGATAAGAACTAAGAGTCCCCAGGTTTGTCTTTTCTATACACCAGAAACACTAGATTATTTATTCTTGAGGAGACTTGCAGAGAGACTTTCATAAAAAAACATATGGTCAATGGGCCAAGCTATATGTTTAAAATAGATGCTCACATGAAAACTTGTAAACTAAAAATCATCACCCATGATAGCTAATCATATATATATATATATATATATATATATATATATATATATATATATATATATATATATATCATTCTGTGGCAGGGGGTTGCGATGTGGGTCTATATAGATTCCCATGGTTATATGTAGATGTGTATATACATCAATCCATATATACAAAATAGTATCTAATGTTTAAAGGGACATGTATAACCCAGTCATTACTCTAGCTGTTCCCTTCACTGGCTGCCTGAAGTTTGACTCTAGGTTTCAAAATGATCAAAATTCATCTCCCATAATGTCTAAATATTGCACCAAAAATGTCAGCTTTTACATATGTTTTCTGTAGAAAAACTAAACTCAAAGTAAAAAAAACTAACATTTATTATTATGCTGAAGACAGTATATACGCATTTAGAGGAAGCTTGTAATTTATTGTCCCACCAAGACTGCTAAATTGCCATCTTTTTCTTCCCATTAACTCAAAATATCATCTAGATTAAGTACCAAGGTAATTTATTAGTCATTCTTTAAAAGCTAATAGGGCACAATTTAAAAACTGTTAAAAATAGGGAAACTATCAAATTAAAACATTTTACAGCTTCTCCACTTGATTTTGATTGATTTATATAATGGTGTAGAGCGGTATCCATGAGATCATAGTTCCTTTAAGGAAAATACTACACTTTCTGGTTTAAGCATCTGTATATTATGGCGTAGAATTAAATGATTAAATTGAATGCAGCAGTATATAAAGTTGTAGCTGTGTATTTAGTTCATATTTCCATCAGGGGAGCTTTCCTATAATAATATAAACATTACAATAAAGAATTCACAGCATTAGACCTTCTGAATACTGAATCGGAAGCTTGCTGATGGGGCCAGCAAATTAACCCTGGGAGGCCACAGATTGCCCACCATTGATGTGTAGAGGCTTTGATGGCTGTATGTAATCTGACCTGTGTAAATGGGCTATTACCATCCTTTATTCAACAGGGTCCCTAAGGAATAATAAGCCTATCTAGTGTGAAAATAAGTAAGTAAAGGTTAAGGGCAGTCAGGTTTGAGACAAGGACATCTCCTCGTCATGGATCTGTCAGAGCTGTCTTGACATTCTCAGGGGAATATGTTTCAGACCTCTCTCTGTCAATGTGTGTTTTTTTTTTATCCCAGAGGAACATGCACAGTAACAATTACCTCCCCTCACCACAGAAGGGTACGTCAAAGAGGATTCTTTTTTTTCCATGTCTGTGCTTCAACATGTCATAAAATATTCAACTTTTTAGACTGGCGGCTTTTGGACTGTGTTTGTGTAATAGGCTCATGATTAATCCCCTCACAGCTGGAGGCTCTGGTATGTAGTTCTTCAAACCGAACTGTTCTGCCCAAAAGAAGAAAAGGAGGTGCAGTTAACCATTTGGTTTTGTAAGAGGAGCCTTTTAATTGCAATTTTAGAATACATAATACGATCAGTCTTATTCCAAACAAGAAGCCAGATATGACCCGAGATTGATTATGCTGCCCAGTGTCCACCCAGATATGTCCCACCACCTTATACTCAATTTCCCTTTGCTTTGTTACTTCCTAATCCCAAACCATATATACATGTTAGAAGCCTGCACACAAAAATGTGTGTAAACCTGTGTCACTGGCAAAATTAGACAGTCTACTGATCCCTTGGAAATGTGTGGCCCTAGGCACTGGCCACATTGACCTAGTCAGAATGACATGATTGCATTCACTTCTGGAAACATACAATATAGTAACCAATAGTGCCTCTTTTTGCATACAACTGCGACCCTCACACCCATTACAACTTCGCAAAAAACGGCTGCAACACGCACACATCAAAACATCAAAAATACAACAAATACACACAACAAATACATAAAAAGCTTACTTACAGGAAGAGGGAGCATCCAGGACCTCGAAAACTAAAGTTACACCTCAATTTAACTGAAATTAAAGCAGTTTAGACGCTAAAAAATTCTCTAAGCAAGAGAAAAAATGGGCGCCGAAAAAAACGAAAACAAGGCTACAGCAGTCTACAGACGCAAAACACCACCAAACACCTACGTATTTGCCAAAAAACACCTACGAGATTACAAAACAAGGACGCAACGGGCGCAACCCCAAAAACATCACAAACACAGTAAATACAAACAACAAACACAAAAAAAGATTACTCACAGCAAGGGGGGCACCCAGGACCTCTACAAGTGAAGTTACACCTCCATTTAAGCACAAATTTCGAAGTTTAGAGACCCGAAAATCACCTAAGCAAGAGAAAAAATGGCCGCCGAACAAAACGAAAACGAGGCTAAAGGTCCCTAAACACGTAAAACACCACCATAAACACGCAAAACACCACCAAACAACTACGGATATTCCGACAAACTCGCACGACATAGAAAACTAATATTACGAAAAACTTGCACGACATAGAAAACGAAGGACGCTACATCAGCCACATTATATACACCAAACACCCTTAGCTCACTTACAATTTCATTGCCGTCATTTTTTGACGGGCAATATTCTAGTATATTAATAACTCTCTGTGTACATTAATTAGCCTTTTGTACAGAATATCAGTGGCAAGTAGTTAACTATCTATCAATCTATCTATCCTCTATCTATCTATCTATCTATCTATTTATCCTCTATCTATTTATCTATCCATTTTCTATATTAGGTTCTCTGTACCTATAAAGACCAGGGATTGTAATGTCTGTCTGAAAGGCAAGCAAAATGAAGCTCTTTTTCACCAAATGTGGAGAGTTATTATGTGACATTTTAGAGTATAAATAGGCAGGGGAGTGGGTATGAAGGTGCATCAATGCTATCATAGGATATAGGGTGGAGGTAAATGGCTGCCACCCTACACAGATATGTATAGCAGGCATGCTCTGCCCCCAATCCCCATGACCGTCTGCTGCCCCCACTCCGGGACCCATCCAACCTAGCACTGCACCACACCATATATATATCTAACAATAAATCTACACCCTCAACCCACCACTACCCACAGTCTACAGCCACTTTCTCCAGCTGCACTGGACTCCTGTAAGTTCCACTACCTTCATTTATATTAAGCTGTTTTTTAAAATCTTTTTGTAACTCACCTTTTCCCTCCACATCTCTTTCTACTTTCTCTCACCTCGCCATTTATAATATGTTTCTGAGGTCCTCTATCACATTTGTATGAGGCTTCTATTATTGTGTGAGGGATTATGTTTTCCTAAGGCCTTCCATTCATTAGACCCACTACTGCCTGCAATGTAACTCTCCTATAGGCAGTATCACTTTAAAAGTGCTATTCCATCTTGTATTTTCAAAACTGTATTATACATAAATCTCACATTTCTACAACATGAGTCACATTAATTCCTAGTAGCAGATCGCTAATCCATGTTGCTGAGTGTAATGAGAGCCACTTCACTAAAACAATACAGTCCCACAGTGAACATAATGGTAATGCAAATCATTGCAGTTAGCAACTTTCTGATTAGCACCTTTCCATGGAAATATGTGAAACTGAAATGTCACTTGTCTATTATCCACTGAGAAAACAAGGCTAGAGCAAGCACACTGGGAATTATTGTGTGATTAGAATGAATTATTTAATTAATTACATTAATAATATAATTATTTCATTCATTCTTCCTCTTTTGCAAGTTGCAATGTACCAGGTTTTTCCCCAGTAGACATTTTATCCCTAATTGTGATACAACAGGCTAGAAATATGTTTCAGTGCCTGTGTGATCTATGAAACTAGCAAAATTACAATTTATAAAAAAAGTGATTATTGATATATCTTTTGGTCAGTCAAGCAATGCATTAGTGATCTACATGTTTACATTATTCCAAGATTAAACGAACACTCAAAACCCACATTTTTAACATCATGCCTTAAACATTCGATGGCAACTACAACAAATCTCAAAATTATTTGCATTTTTTGGGACAAAAACTGGACAAAAAACAAACATGATTTTATTGCTTTTCTGGTAGCATCTTTTATCTTTCTTATGGTTATATTTTTTTCCGACAATCAAATCTACACAAGAATATAACAGTGATGTAATTTGTACAACTCGGTGAGTGCCATGTACTGCCACTTACCCGCTAAACTAATCGCCATATATCTCTGATTCTGTTCCAAACTTAGTGTGTGGTCTGAGTACTTTCTCCCACTTCATTTACTGTTGTCAGAACCAACCTAACACTGGTGAGTCCCATATAAGGCAAAACACCTGTCTATGATTGGGTTTCTGGCACTGCACCCTAATCCAAGGCTATGTTCTGAGGGCAGTCCACGAGCAGAGCACATAGTCCTAAATGGATCCCATGTTCAGTGTGGACCCTGACATTAGTACTACAACAGCAAGTGCTGCTTAAAATACATCAGAGAATAGCTGATTGTAGCCAAAGCTAGAGATGAAAAGGTAATACATACTGACGGTGGGGGTCTCTGCCTCACATTTCTGATAAAACGTGTTAGAAAAGTTTGCCCATATTAACCCACAGAAATTTTAGTGTAGCTGACCTTTTCTGATACATAAGCATGCATAGGCTTGCATTTTTATATATATGTTTGTGGTAATCGTACGATAAGGGTATAACAAGGCCAAAGGAGGAGTAATGAAGAGGGTATGGGGGGCACATAAACCTTAATGGGCCTAGGGCAGCATACAAACTAACAGCCTTATTACATTGCGATTCGGCCAATTGAAATTAAATTGCTCTATATAATTACATAGCATATTTTTTACAGAAGTTTTTAGTTAGTGAAGACCTTTCTTTTGCATAAAAGTTCACTAACTAAAAACTTCTGTAAAAAATATGCTCTGTGCTTATATAGAGCCCTATTCAATTGGCCAAATCACAATTTAATAAGGCTGTAAATATGTCCTTAACCAGAAACCTTAGCAACAGTGGAAACAATATTTATTGGGTAATTCTATCGGAAAACAGGTCTTCTGGAGGGTATTTCAATCAGCTTTCCATCCACTGTAACACTTCACCACTGTTGCAGGATATGACAGTATTCAGACTATATAAAATATAACTCTTGGATATCTTTGAAAATTCACAGTTATAAATGACAGTATAATGTTCTTTATTTATTCTTGCAACACATTAATCATCAAAATCACACTGTCTGGTATTTCCCCCTCCTCGGAGTTGCATTTGTATTTAACCCCTGCACTTGTGTACAAGGGAGTTCCAGGTGGCAGATCAGATGTCCCAGTTTAGTGGCCACCAAACAGGCTGTTTGCAGGAAACAGTGGACAATTACGAGCTTGAGAAGAATTAATACACCAATGTTTCAAGACTGGCCAGCCTCAAGTTTATGCTGTCTTATCAAAGTGTTTTCACTTCCAGTCCATATTGAGTTGTGTTTGAAGGTCCAGCTCAGATTTCATTTTTGACTCAATTTGCAACCTGAAGCAATTAAAGGACTCACTTGTGGCCGTTCAAAGAGCTCCTTTCAACAGCCCCTGCAGCATTAAAGCACCAGCCCACAATAGGAGCTTTTTAGGATCATGTCTAAGTGATCTCACATCCATACAGCAATCTATAAAGAAAAAAGCAAAAAATGGTATGTTATTTCAGTCTATGTCTTTGTATCTCAGACATCCAACAGGGCCGTACACCACATTTACAATGAGTGTCCACTGGTCACTTGGAGTGTTTGAGTGGGATTAAAGCCTTACACAATGATAGCCTTTCTTTATTTCAGAGGCATAGTTCAAAATAAGGAAATAAAGGGCATTAAGGAGTTCCTTGGAATGAGCACAAGAAGAGGCATTGGTTTTAGTTTCTCTGACATTATATTTTGCAATGCTGCTCTACATCGTCAAACAGAGAAAAAAAAAATCTTCAGTTTTAAAGCAGTTTTATTTAAAAAAAAAATATATTTCTTTCTGTTCCCTAAATGTGCGGAGCAGTGTTCTTGTAAAAGATTACAATCTCTCTGCGAATGACAAAACACAACAACTCCAAAATGTATTGTCCTGGGTTTTCTTTTGGCAGTCTATCCACTTAATTGGAGTGAAGAGTTTATATAAGCAAATAGAAGAAGCTTGTAATTTATGGCCACTTCAGGATATGAGAGTCTGTTCCCGTAATGGTGCAGAGCAGTATCCATAAGTTCAGAATCACTTTAATACAAATCACAGCTGTATTGTGTTACATTAACACATTCAACTTATTACAGGGCTAGGGTAATAATGAAACTAATTGCATTCTGATGATTTATGACCTCTCTTCTCACCAAACACTCTGGAAATACCTTACATAAAGATCTAAGAAGCAGACATTTTTTTTATTGTATTAAATCTAATGTCTGCCATCTATCTATATGTCTGTTCTGTCTGTAACATGAGCCTATGAATAACATTGCTAGGAGTAACTCCATGTGAGAGTGTGTCCTTGACAGGGCGAGTGTGCCTGACCAACTTTACCTGCAACAGAGTGCTCTACTGTGCTTGAATGAAAGTGTGTCTCTGAGGAAGGGTATAGGTGTTGCACAGAACTGCCTGACATAGACTGTTAGACTGATATAATGGGGGACATTTTGTTACGGAAGCCTAATGGTTTCGCCAGTCAGCTCTAATAAGGTGTTCATGTGATTTACTAAATCTCTGGTAATATATTAAGATCAGTGATGAACCATGGCAATGCCCTATGTATCATTATGTATACAACCCCTATCCACCTCATTATGCATTGAGATTGGAGTAGGTCATGCTTGTTGTAGAGGTGAAGTATGCACAGCACTTTCCATCAATGCAGGCACCATGTTACTCATGCCATGTACTCGGCAGAAAGTCAACCTGCCATAAATTCAAATAGCTTATGGTGGGCAAAAGAGTTATAGAAACCATCCATTGTCCGCCATAGAAACGGCACAATTTCTGATTGTATTAATGTTATAGAGCCTGTGATAATAATACAACTTAATATATACTAAATTGTTCTTATAATTAGGTCTCAGTGTAACTGTAATGATACAGGAAATATCTAAGGTGATCATGCCTCAAACTATTTATAACATGGAGTGAAAACATCGATTCATTACATTTTGGATCTTACAAAAACATAATATTTTTATATAGAGCCTTATTCACTGTGAATTGTATCAATTCTCAATAAGAAGACATCTTGTTCACATTAAGTATATACGGAGCAGTAGTGTACGTCAAAACATGGAAGCAATTAGACATGTTGCTTCTGGTCTATGCCCTGGAGTGCTGCTTGCTTTGTTCCTCAGACACCAGCAGAGATGCACCGGTTTCCACAGTTTATTTCCTGTAAACTCTGGTCCTTCATGTGTAACCCAATGGGACCTCTTATTAGACCACACAAATTGTACCAAGTTCTCAGACAGGCAGGAATGGGATCACACATTAAGAAAGGGACTTGAAAGACGAGAACAACTTCACTGTAGGAGTGGGGGTGAAGAAACAAAATCAGGAGGATTCAATTGAAATCAGTAAAGGAGAACTGTGCCTTATAGATAAGCTAATGTCTGTAGTCTGAAAATAACTCAACCCTTGTAAATGTACAATGGTTTCATTTGTATGGATACAGGAGCACATCCATGAGATTTCATCTGCTGACATCCTATATGTAACCAAATCTACTCTATCAAGTAAAAGTCAGTAGATTTTATTTACTTTTGTTGCATTGGAGGTCAAAGGCTTTTTGGGCCAGTGGGCAAAATTATATTTATAAAAAACATAACATTTGTAATTGAGATGGTGGAGGATGGATCAATAAAGCTTTATACTTTTATAAATATATATATTAATTTAATAAAGCAAATATTCCAGTTGGTATCCTTTTCTTCCTGATAGATAAAACTATATTTTTGCTAACCAGTAAAAGTATAATTAATGTTTTTGTACAAAGTTATTCAAATGTTCAAAGGATAATAGCCACACTCCAGATCATAGGTAAATTTGAGTCCATTACACTTGAATATATTTCTTACTGTAGACTTTATAATACAGTAAAGTGCTACAGCATTACATTGGTCCTCCAAAGGCTGGTCGGTGTGCTCTTAAGGAGTGAAATGAAGAACTGGTAAGAAACATAATAAGTTACATTCACTATAGTGAGGGTTCCTGTGAAATTATGTTTCCTCTTCCTGAACAGTATGTTTCACAATTTGACTTGGTGATAGGGGCGTATTTAGGTTTTATGCTGCCCTACGCCCCCTCCAACGACCTAGTTACTCCTTTGCCTTTTCTGTTGCTATTTCCATGCAGCTGTATAGAAAATTATAAGTGTATATGGGCCATATTCAATTGAGGTTTCGGGCGAACCGGTAGCCCGTAAGTGAGGTTGCAAGTTAATTTGCTATTCAATTGGCGTCTTTTTGAGGGCTCCAAACAGGTTCAGAGTTACGGCCTTAAAAATATTGTGATGGTTAAACTCGTAACTTCCAGCCTCCAGAAGGCTATGATCTTTCACTTTCGCAAGGCTAAAATTGCAAATAGCTATTCAATTGCTAAATTTCCACAAGCCCGCAAATGTTGTCACACCCGTAAATGGCAAATGAAGGAGAAAATCCTACGAGTGCTAGAGAGGACCAGCAAGGGGGCTAAACACCTATTTGTAGCCCTGTAAATGCAAATAAAAAATCACTACTGCACTGTAAATAACGGGGAAAGAGATGATAGACATTAGAATTAATTGCACAACAGTCTAAAGCTCGCAAATCAATCTCGAGTATCAATAAGTTTATACATATCAGGCCACCCATATGGACTAGAACAGTATTGGCATTTATTTTCATAATTCTTTATTTTGCGGGGTTGCATTTCGGACCCCTGAACCTAATTGATTGACATGTAACCTCCATGTTTTACTGCCGTAATAATGACAGTCTATTGGCTGATTCGAAAGGGGAGGTTACGGGCTTACTTAATTGGTCATGTTCCCGCCCTGAACTGCTACAAGCCAGTGCATGGTTTATGGTTTCGGCTTTGGGACAGTAACTTGCGGGCTTGAGCAATTGAATAGCATCGCAATCAGAGACAAATGGGAGCCCACAACACACCCGCAGACATTCGGCTGTCTGCGATCGAGTTGCGGGCTTGGAATTGAATATGGCCCCATGTATCCATGTTAGTATACAGTAAGTCAGAAAGGGCCAGGTACACTTACAGAAGGAATATTCTCTGCATATAAACATTTTTGTGCATATTTCATACCATTGCATCGGCAACTTTAGACAGCCTGCTGTCCCATGAAAATGTGCTGCCCTAGGCTGAAATACTGAAATGCTTGGTGATGGAATTAAAGGACCACTGAGATCAAATTTATTTTTTTAAGGTATTAAAAAAAACTATTGAGTCACTTTTATTTGCAATTATTCTTTACCGCAGGCTTCTTCTTTTTTTTTTCTACTTATCCTGTTTCTGAGAAGTTCTGTCTCAACAGGGTTTGTCTTGTAAACTAATGAGCATTGTATTAGTACTAATGAAAGCACTAACAGCAGTTATTGACTAATTTATGTTGTGCATATACAGCTTCCTTTCTGCATTCAAAGTATCATCCCAGGAAGTAGGGGACTGGAAACTAAAATGGTAGATTGCTCAGCAAAATAATTGCATAAAACATAATATTTTTGAAGCTGTATTATTATTATTATTATTATTATTATTATTTATTTACATTCTAAAACAAAAAAAATATTGCTTATTTTCCTTAAAAGAGGATATTTTGAATTTGGCCACAGCGATCTTTAACCCAATGTCTTCTGCCTAAATATGTTTGCAAGAGGTGCTTTAACAGCCCAGATTTACTTGAAGAGCATTACTCTTAAGAGGCAAAATGTTTTGGAGCTTCCTTAGCACAGTTATACAAAATAAATATTAAAAGTTTGGGAATACATCGAACCTTTAAGCAGACTGAAAATCCTAAAGCATATAATGAATATTATGTCCCGTAAATCATAAGCTGTGGGAAGACTACATTAAATGTGTCAGGAAACATATTTCATATTTGTCCGAAATAAACTGCTTGCTCTGCGTACCACCCTGTCTGTGGTGGGTGGGTTCTGGCATCCACAGGCTGTCCTAAGGTCACAAGAAAATGTCATAAGAGTGTTAATCTGCATGATATCCCCCAAATGTCACAGGGTCATTCTAAAGGTTATAGGTATAATATAAGAATATTACTGAATATGTCTCCAAAGAAGACTATAGGGGGCCACAGATTAAGAGTGAAAAACATTTTGGATAAGTATAATATAATTTATTTGTAGTCTTAAAACAATTTGCACTTACGTAAACTAATCTTAACGATGAACTCCTGGCACAACAGATCACATCCGCACCAGTCCACCCAAATAACGGAGGAGGCTTATGGTGGTCTGGATGACTACAAATGATTACTTAATACAAGCTAATGCACTTCATTCCCCTATTGGGGACTTCACAAGAGCTTAAAGTACTAGTTACACCATATAAATACATAATTTTGCCGGGTATAACTTTGCTTCAACGTAGGGATGCCAACAAACACATACTGCTTCACTTGCATATGGTAGGCAAATATAATAATAATTATATGAATACATGTATACAAGTATACAAATAAATTACATATTTTAAGAATATACATATTAATATAGTCCTGCTCAAATAAACACAGCTTAGCATACATTCAAAAATATGCAATAAACATGGAAACCAGATCAGGAGTTCTTTTGAAACCAGTACAATCACATAATTAATATTTACATTTGAAAAACAATGATATAAAATCTAGATCAATATGACATTCTCTATTTATATCACCAAGATGTTTATATATATATATCGAAACTTTAGAAATATACCATGATGCTTAATAAATTAAAAATTAGTAAAGCCAATCCTTGTTTACGGATAGTAGTAGTATAAGAAGCACTTTAAATCTAATTTTATCACCTCACTACCAATGTTTTATATGCAACCAAATTAATGGCTTCCAACTAGCAGTGTTCATTATATCAATGAGACAATTATACACATAATGCAAATAACAACAAACATCTTTATGTAATGCTCAAACAATTTCGATACTGAAACAATATAATTTGATATACCGTATATACTCGAGTATAAGCCGACCCGAGTATAAGCCGAGGCACCTATTTTACCACAAAATACTAGGTAAAATGAGTGACTCGAATATAAGCCGAGGGTGGGAAATGTGCTGCCCCCTGTGTCCCTCTTGTGCCCTCTGTGTTACCCTCTCTATCCCGCGTCTCCTCTCCCCTCTCCCTTCCCTGTGTCTCTTCTCCCCCTCTCCCTTCCCTGTGCCTCTTCCTCCCTCTCCCTTCCCTGTGTCTCTTCCCCCCTCCTGATTCTCAACCTCCCTCCTCAACCCCACTCCTCATCCTCAACCTCCCTCCTCATCCTCAATCTCCCTCCTCAACCCCTTCATCCTCAACCTTCTCCTCCTGAACCCCCCATCCTCATCCTCAACCCCCCATCCTCAACCCCCTCCTCATCCTCCCTCCTCAACCTCCCTCCTCATCCTCAACCTCCCTCCTCATCCTCAACCCCCTCCTCAACTTCCCTCCTCAACCTCACCCCCATCCTCAACCTCCCTCCTCATCCTCAACCCCCTCCTCAACCTCAACCCCCCATCCTCAACCCCCCCTCCTCAACCCCCCCTCCTCATCCTCAACCTCCCTCCTCATCCTCAACCTCCCTCCTCAACCTCCATCCACAACCCCCCATCCTCAACCCCCTCCTCAACCTCCCTCCTCAACCTCAACCCCCCATCCTCAACCTCCCCATCCTCAACCCCCTCCTCAACCTCAACCCCCCCTCCCCAACCTCAAAACCCCTCCTCAACATCCCTCCTCATCCTCCCTCCTCATCCTCAACCCCCCTCCTCATTCTAAACCCCCCTCATCCTACCCCTCTAAACCCCCCCCCCTTTCCCCTCACTTACCTGCATCTGACGCTTCTGCTCCTGCCCTGTGCTCCTTCCGGCGTCTTGACGTGGCGAGTATGTGACATCACGTCATTAGCATATACCGGGTGCCGGCACCCGGAATATGCTAATGACGTAACGTCACATGCGCGACACGTCAAGACGCCGGAAGCAGAACAGGGCAGGAGCAGAAGCGTCAGATGCAGATAGGTGATGGGAAATGGAGAGGGGGGTGGTATCTAGAGGGGTAGGATGAGGGGGGGTTTAGAATGAGGAGGGGGGTTTGAGAGACACGGGGGGAGAGTGACTCGAGTATAAGCCGAGGGGCTCCTTTTTAGCCTTAAAAAAAGGGCTGAAAAACTCGGCTTATACTCGAGTATATACGGTATGTTCAAGTTTATGTATCCATATCGTATCTGATTCAATATGAGAAATGACAAATAACAAAACCAAATACTACATATATACCTCTTGCTCAAAATGCATTTTGTGAATTAAAACTATTAACTCTGTTCCAACTTGAAGAAAAACACTGGAATTAATAATGTAAATTAATTGTTGTTTTTTTAGTCGTTCAGTCGTATTCGACTCTCCATGACCTTATAGACTGCAGCACGCCAGGCACATCTATCAGCCACTTCCCCTCTGAACTCCATCAAGCTCATTTTCATTTCTTCAATTACCTCATCTATCCATCCTCTGCATCCCCTTCTTCGTGTGCCTTCAATCTTTCCCATCATCAGAGTCTTCTCTAGGGAATCATGTCTTCTCATGATATGGCCAATATATTTGAGCTTCAACTTTATCCATGCCTTGTATAATAACCTTCTCATGATTTTTCTTCTCTATAAACCTGGAGCTCATTATTGCTGCTTCTCTTTCAATATCTGATTGTTTCATACTATTCCTTTTTATTCTATGGGAAAAAAAGTAGTTTGTCTATCATATATATAGTTGTTGTAATTGCGAGTTTGTGTGCAATACTCGCAAAGTTATGGGCTTGAGAATGGCCGAAGGCCCTCATCGCGAGGCCTGTAAAGTAGAGGGGGGAGACACTTGCAATGAGTGCCAAAGGCGCTCATCTCGAAGGCCGCAAGTTAGAGGGGGAGAGGCTCGCGATGAGTGCCGAAGGCGCTCATCGTAAGGCCCATAAAGTAGAGGGGGGAGATGCTCGCAGGGTGCCCATAAGTGAGGTTGGTAGCTAATTTGCTATTCAATTGGCATCTATTAGATGCCTCCCAACGGTTTAAACCTGTAACTTTTTTTTTCAAGCCTGCAAGGCAATAGCGATGTATGATTTAAGCCATGCAGGCTTGAAAAAAAATTACGGGTTTAAACGCCGCCAAGTCCGCAAATGACAGAGGGCCAAAGAAAGACGGAAGCGAGGGGGGGGGGGGGAGACACAGGGGAGCGAGAGAGGGGGAAAAGACAAAGGGGAGGGATAGGGCGGAAGAGACACAGGGGAGGGAGATACGGGGAAAAAACACAGGGAAGGGAGAGGGGGCGAAGAAACACGGTAGGGAGAGGGGGAAAGAGACACTGGGGAGGGAGTTGGGTGAAAGAGACACTGGGGAGAGAGTTGGGTTAAAGAGACACAGGGAGGGAGAGGGGGAAAGAGACACAGGAGTGAGAGAGGGGGAGAAAGAGACACAGAGGAGGGACAGCGGAGCAAAGAGACACAGGGGAGGGAGGGGGGAGAGAGACAGGGGAGGTTGAGTGGGCAAAGAGACACAGGGGAGGGAGAAGGGGCAAAGAGATACAGGGGAGGGAAAGAGGGGGAAAGAGACACAGGGGAGGGGGAAAAGAGACACAGGGGAGGAAGGGGGAAAGAAACACAGGGGGGGAGACACAGGTGAGGGAGCGGCAGAAGAGAAACCTGGGGGGAGAGAAAAATTCTATATTATCCTGTCATTTGTGACTCAAGGCCTACAATGGGTGCTGAAGGCGCTCGTTGCAGGCTCGCAGAGAGGAGAGAGGAGAGAAAAGGGAGGGAGAGGACACAGAGAAGAGAGAGAGAGAGAGAGAAGCCGTGCATAGTGAGCTTCACATGTATGGCAAACAACAGCTTGCGAGCCTTCAAATTTTATGCCGTCAATTTTGATGGCAAGTCGCTAGTCAATATTATATTATTTGCACTGGTGGCATCTAAAGCCATTACAATCTACGTTTTTCCTATAATTATTTTAATGAACTACATTGTCCTCATGAAATAAGATAGGATCAGCAAACGTATTCCTCAATATTCTTAGTAAAAGTAAAATTGTATATCTTATTATTCATAATGTAAATAAACACTTCGGCTTGAGGTATGTGCCCTTTCCAGATGATTAAGATATCAACTTTCTCATTTTTATACAGTACTGTATAATATTACTAATGGATTATTATTCCAAATTTGAGCATGCCCCCATTTACCCATAGAGAGATTGGCATACAACGGGACACATTTTATCTCCATTGCTGTCCCACATACTTGATTTTAGAAATTATGAAAATAAAAACAATTATGTTTAAAAAAAAATCAGTACTGTTTGCCAAAAAATCTATTTAGATTAGTGGAATGCACCATTCCTTTATTAGAAAAGAAGACATAACAGCATCTGCTTCATTTTAATGTGATATTACTATTACTAGAGAGATGGCACATCCCATATAATCCATAAATAATCTGACTAAACACAATCTTTCAATATATGTAGACTAAGGATGGTGTAATGTATAAATTCACTAGATAAAAAAATGGGTCCCAATATCCATTATCCATATAGGAAAGGGGAAAAATAATAAATAAAAAAAAACAATTATGGAAAAATACTTATAGAAGACCTCAAAGAGGGATAATTAGTTCACAGCGAGTTCGAAATTCACCCAAACCTTCAAACAAGATTTAATAATTGGCAAATTGTTTGGAAACTATATCGTAACTGTATGTTATCTGTGTAGCGACTTTTCTGTCTGTATGAACACCGGAAACTAGATCCCTCACACAATAAAATAACCTGAATTTTAGAAGCCCCATACAAAATGTGATAGAGGACCTTGCAGGAGAACAGAGTCCAGTGCAGTTGTAGAAAGTGGGCTGTTGGAGTGGGTAGTGAAAAGTTGAGGGTGTAGATTTATTGTTGGATATATTTATGGTGTTAGGTTGGATGGGCCTGTGTATGGTAGCAGCCATTCAGCTCCACTCTATACCTTGTGATAGCATTGATGCTCCTTCATACCCACTTCCCTGCCTCTTTCTACTACAAAATGTCACATAATAACTCTCCACATTTGGTGAAACAGTGCTTAATTTTGCTTGACTTTCAGACAAACATTACAATTCCTGGTCTTTATAGGTATTTGTGGGCTTGTCAAATTAAACTTAAAGCACCTCATGTAGAAGACAGACAGACAGACAGATAGATAGATAGATAGATAGATAGATAGATAGATAGATAGATAGTAAATACGTATACACAGCAGTTTAGACATTTTGTGAAGTAGTGTAAGCAGTTATTTTGATTCTTTAATTTCCATCCCAGCCCAATAGTCAATAGGAGTTGGAGTGGGGGGCTATTAATTATTAATTTGGTGATTCTTGTCACTGCACTATGGTGTATGGGGCCCTATGGGTTTATGTAAGAAAGCCCTATAGACCCCATTTAATTTTTTTTTATTCACCCACAGTGTCCAGATAATGGGGTACGCAGATGAATATAAGACTCCTCCCTTTCATGGTGTTATTTTTGTATTCAATCTTTTTATTAAAGACAAAGTTGAAACAATACAGTAAGGGAGAACAGGTCAACAAATACATAAAACAATGTGTAGTGGTGTCATCCCGCCCTTATAAATGGTAGCATATTGTTGAAACATACTAATAAACAGTAAGATAATATTAAGCTACCCACATATAAAGGCATTTAAACCTGAAAAACTTTTCTTGTCTATTCCTTTTTTTTTTAAGTGATCTATCTTTTAATTCAAAAGTTGATTTAGATAAAACAGATAAAGAAACTAAAAGTTGTAAAGAAAACAGAAAAGAAAATTAACTGGGAAAGGGAGGGGAAGGGGAAATCATCTGACATACTTACCCTTTAAGGTGTCTTGAGCATTGCAGACATTTGCGGCGTTCCTGGTCCTCCCGACCTCCACACCCAGCAGTGACAGCCTAAATTACCCTTATAAGTGGTTAGCTATAGAGGAATGCTATGAGCGGACGTAAGTCATGGGGTCCAAATTTTTAGGAACAGGGGATACGTGCTTTGTAAAATGTGGGTCAAATTTTCATTAACCAATATATGGTTCATTTTGTTGATAACCTCATTGAAAGTTAATAAATAAGTTTTCCAGTGTCTTTCTATAATTAGTTTCACTGCTAGGGCAAAGTATTGCCAAAGTTTGTTTTGATATGCAGATATATTTTTTACATGCAAGCCCAGAAGTCAGAATTCCATTGTGGTTTGTAGTGGAGTGCTAATTATTTGTGAGAACAGACTAACTGATTTCCCCCATAAGCCAGATATGATGGAAATCCCCCCACGAGTGCCCCCCTTCTAAAGCAATTTCTCACTTAAATGTGGGTTTATTGTATTCATTAAAGATGGTGTCTAATAGATTCTGTGTAGAACTTTGATTGAAATCTCCAATAAGCTGTATGTCTCTTGATAGGTTAGAGCACACCTCCTTCCACTTGATTAAATCTAGCTCTCTACATACGGTAAGTCCCATTCCCATTTTGGCATAAACTTGGGTTTCTGGCTGTTTTGCGAATCATTAAGTAGAGAGTATAGGGAGACCAAAAATCCCTTCATAGAAGATAAATTCTCACATACGATCATTATCCAGGTATGCTTTGGCGGCCATATGCTTTGGGTCATGTTGAGGAGCCAATGTTTGAATTTCCTATAATTCCATATTTTATTATCTGGTATCTGGTATTGATTTATAAGTTGTTCATGGGGAATCAATTTGTTGTTGGAAAACCAGGCTCCTAACCTACCCAGTGTGCTAGTAAGCCACCACTGCTTGGAATCAGAACTTAAGTCAGCTTTGAAGCCGGGGAATGACCTTAGATATGCTAACGGGGAAAGTGGCAGAACCAAATGTTTTATAGTTTTGACCCAGGCCCAAGCAGACAGGGTAGATTTGATCATAGGGTTAGAGTGGCGTTGTTTGATACAAGGAGAGTAAGGATCCCATATCAGAGTATCCCAGGAGTGGGGTTTAATTTGCCAATTCTCAACAAAGATCCAGAGTGGTTGGTGTTTGCTCGAATGGGCAACTGAAATAAAGCTAATTGGGCTGCTCTAAGGTATAGCTGAAGATTCGGGCAGGAAAGACCCCCCTAAGTGTGTGTCGATATTGTGTCATTATTTTCCTCGCTATCCGAGGAGGTCTATCCCTCCAGATAAACTTAAAAATGTTGTTTTGCAGTTTGTCCAGTTCGTTCATGTCCACCGTAATAGGAAGGGTTCTAAATAGGTACAATATTTTTGGTAAAATATGAATTTTTACCATGGTTATTCGCCCAGTACAGGAAATATGAAATTTTGACCATTTTTGCATGTCTTCAGTAATCTTTTTAAATAGGGGGGGAAAGTTGGCCTGATAAAGGTCGGTCAGCCTCCCCGTGATTTTAACTCCTAAATATTTGATACCTTGTTGCGGCTAAATAAATTTATAAGTATTTTTTAGGTCTTCTATATAATTCTACTTGCGGTATACCTATTTCAAGTGCTTCTGTCTTTTCTACATTAATTTGTAGGCCCGACAGGAGCCCAAAGTCAGTTAGAGAAGACATTAAAGCAGGTATGGAGGTTATGGGATCAGTTAATGTACAGAGAAGGTCATCTGCAAATAGTGAGCATTTAAGATGATGCAGACCCACCTTGAGAACTGAAATTCTAGTATTGCATCTAATAGTTTGAGCTAAGGGTTCAATGGCCAATGCAAACAGCAGAAGTGATGTCGGGTTCCTAATTTGATATTAATATTGATATTGTGTGTCCCGGGTAGTTTAAGGTTGGCCTGCGGAAGATGATAGTAAGATCTAATTAAATTAATAAACCGCCCTCCAAACTTATACAGCGTTGCATATAGATAAGGCCACTCAAGAGTGTCGAAAGCCTTCTCCATATCCAACGCTAGGACACATAGCAGGATTTTACCACCATGCGCCAAATTAATGACATTTAAAGTCATTCTAATGTTATCACTCGTTTGTCTTTGAAGGACAAAGCCCCTTTGGTCTTTGTGTATTAGAACCGGTAAAAAAACAGATTCTGTCCGCCATGATCTTTGCCAATAATTTGATATCTCCATTCATAAGGGTTATCGGGTGATCATTTTTGGCCTCCAGGGGGTCTCTCCCTTCTTTAGGAAGAACCACTAAATCTGCCTTATTAAATTCTGGGGGCATTTTATCTTTATTTAAAATGGAATTGAAAAGGTTACATAAGTGAGGCGCTAGAAGGTTAGCAAAAGTCTTATAATAGGAGTTGGTGAGACCATCCAGACCTGGGGCCTTACCAGACTTTAATCTCTTAATCGCTTTATGGATCTCCTCAAATGTCACGTTTGAATTTAACATTGTCATATTTTGGTCTGTAGCTTTAGAAAGATCGCAAGCATCCAAGTAGGACTGAATAAGCCCTGTACCAGGATGAGTTTTGGCTGAATATATTGTCTGGTAAAAGTCTGCAAAGGTCGGTTTGATCTTACTCTGGCTCACTGTAACCACTCCTTTTTTGTCTTTATTCTTAAAATTCTAGACTGAGAAATTCTAGAACTAAGCCTCTTAGCCAGAAAGGAATCCGGCTTATTAGCCTTTGTATAAAACTGGTGGTTTGTGCGTTTAAGGGCCCTTTCAGTTTTGTTAGATAAAATGTTGTCTAGTTCAAGTCTACATTTGTCAATCAAATGAGGGGAGTAGGGTTAAGCTGATTCTGGCGTTCTAGTCCCTGCAGTCTGGTCGTGAGGTCAGTTTCTTTCAGTTTACATTGTCTTTTATAAGCTGCGGCCAGTTTTATACATGTGCCCCTGATGAACTTTCATGGTGTTTCAAGGTCACTGTATGTGAGGGAATATGTGCCCAGGAAGGTGGACTATCTTGAGATCATGTATCCCTCTTATAGTTTCTCCTACATATATTGTGATTGCTATAGATAGTAACTGAATTTCCACTGGGCTAGATAGCATCAGGGAGTTTCTATAGTCAGATCCTTTAACTACTAAACGTTAGTTATTCCCTAAGGAAATCCTTATATTGTCATAAGCAGAATATTATAGCATGGTTCTTAGATTAAAATGGACAAACTTATACAAATATTGCGACAGAAAGAGTACCCTCTGGGCTGACACTCCAAGAATAACTGTTGAGTTCCGAGGCAAAGAAGAAGACGTATCTCTTAGTGACTTATGACTGTTCCTGTCCTCTTGTGTATTGTGTTTTTTTTATAATGACTTGTGTGATCACTGTTCTACTCTAACACTACTTTAGTACTGCTCTACTACTCATACATTACATTTTTATGTTTTCAAGCTGTAGAAATTGTTTCATTCTATCTCTCTACTTATAGGGTTGTTATTATTATTATTAACTTTATTTGTAAAGCAACAACATTGTATGCATCACTAGATGCAAGGAGAAAAAACATTGAATATATTAAATGCTTGAGACATAACAGTACAGTTAAAGAAGTATATATCCCTGCTCCTGAGAGCTTACATTTAAAAGATGTTTGGGCAAGTAATACAAAAGGAGCAATGCATAACTAATAGAAGGTTTGATGAGGTGTGTTATGGTAAAAGTTGAGCAGGCAGTATATATGATATTTGCTGTGTAGGTTGTAGATATCAGGGCTATAGTTAATAGGGTAGAGATCATACCTGCAAATCTTTCCTTAAAGAAGTGAGAAACTTTTTTATCCTACTGTCAAGATGGAAATACTCATAAGGAAGTCCAGTGATTATATATATACTAGTGAATTGCCCGTCAAAAAATGACGGCAATGAAATTGCAAGTGAGCTAATGCTATTTGGTGTATAATAATAAAATAACTAATAGATTAATAAAGTAATATACTTTACCTATTGTGAAGTAATATATGCAGGAAGCATTGTGTTGAAGAGCTGGCAATCTGTTTTGATGTTGCTGGAGCATTAGTGGTGTGGAGCTGCTGTGTAAGCGTGATGAATGTGTGTAGTGTAATACTGTGCGTGCGCGAGACCAAACCGTTAGCGTAGCTGTGTACTTCCACATTGTATGAGTTATTGTTCTAAAATGGCGGCTAATGTGTGGTATGCGTCAGTAGTGGAATATCCGTAGCTGTTTTGTGGTGTTTTGCGTGTTAAGAGTCCTGTAGCCTCGTTTTCGTTTTGTTCGGCGGCCATTTTTTCTCTCGCTTAGAGAATTTTTTAGTGTTTAAACTCTTTTCTTTTGAGTTAAATGAAGGTGTAACTTGCTTTTTTGAGGTCCTGGATGCCCCCTCTTGCTGTAGGTAAGCTTTTTATGTATGTGTTGTGTGTATTTATTGTGTTTTTGATTTTTTGATGTCCGCGGGTTGCGTCCGATTTCTGCGAGGTCGTAATTGCTAGTAAAGTGTCTCGTATTTGGTTTGCGTTATGACGTAAAGTTTGCGAGGGTCGGCGCTCCTTGCCAGCAACTGAGGCCCTCGCTTTGCGAGGGCCGCGGCTCGCGCGAGCCCACAAGCGTTAGCAACAACTTGTATGCTCACAACTATATATGTGAGATATATATATATATATATATATATATATATATATAATTACAGGGAGTCCCTTTAAACTGCATTTGTATGTAATACTATAATGGTTCATATATGGTAATAATAAGACAGTGTAATTCTGTAATAATAATAATAATAATAATACCCCTGTACTTTTATATTAAGTTAGAGAAACGTTTGCATTCGGTCTTTTAATTTAAACAACAAACTCATATCTCAATAATCTAAAATAATTTCCCCCGAACTTAGACAAAGATACCTTTTCCAAAAAGCTGGGTGATATGAGTTTTACATGCATTATATGCAATTGACTGTACACAATATAGTTAAGGGGATTTTATATTAACACACTATTGGCTTCCTCATGCTCCAACTGTTGTGGTGCTGTGGACAGCACCTTTAACAAAACAGTGCACCCTGCATTATAGGGGGCTTTTAAAGTGATTGACTTTGTGACAAAACTAATCTCTGCTAGGCCTAGTTGTTGTAATGAAGCAAGTATACAATATATTAACACATAAAATGTTTTTGTATTGAATAAAATGTGCAAGTATATAGATTTGAACGGAGAAGGATGTCTGCAACAGGTAGGTATGTGTGTGGTGTATATACAGTCAGGTCCATAAATATTGGGACATCGACACAATTCTAAACTTTTTGGCTCTATACACCACCACAATGGATTTGAAATGAAACAAACAAGATGTGCTTTAACTGCAGACTTTCAGCTTTAATTTGAGGGTATTTACATCCAAATCAAGTGAAAGGTGTAGGAATTACAACAGTTTGTATATGTGCCTCCCACTTTTTAAGGGACCAAAAGTAATGGGACAATTGGCTGCTCAGCTGTTCCATGGCCAGGTGTGTGTTATTCCAGTGTTCATTTCAAGTGTGCTATTTGCATTTGTTGCTGTTAACTCTCAATATGAGATCCAAAGAGCTGTCACTATCAGTGAAGCAAGCCATCATTAGGCTGAAAAAACAAAACAAACCCATCAGAGAGATAGCAAAAACATTAGGTGTGGCCAAATCAACTGTTTGGAACATACTTAAAAAGAAAGAATGCACCGGTGAGCTCAGCAACACCAAAAGACCCGGAAGACCACGGAAAACAACTGTGGTGGATGACCGAAGAATTATTTCCCTGGTGAAGAAAACACCCTTCACAACAGTTGGCCAGATCAAGAACACTCTCCAGGAGGTAGGTGTATGTGTGTCAAAGTCAACAATCAAGAGAAGACTTCACCAGAGTAAATACAGAGGGTTCACCACAAGATGTAAACCATTGGTAAACCTCAAAAACAGGAAGGCCAGATTAGAGTTTTCCAAACAACACCTAAAAAAGCCTTCACAGTTCTGGAATAACATCCTATGGACAGATGAGACTAAGATCAACTTGTACCAGAGTGATGGGAAGAGAAGAGCATGGAGACGGAAAGGAACTGCTCATGATCCAAAGCATACCACCTCATCAGTGAAGCATGGTGGTGGTAGTGTCATGGCGTGGGCATGTATGGCTGCCAATGGAACTGGTTCTCTTGTATTTATTGGTGATGTGACAGCTGACAAAAGCAGCAGGATAAATTCTGAAGTGTTTCGGGCAATATTATCTGCTCATATTCAGCCAAATGCTTCAGAACTCATTGGACGGCGCTTCATAGTGCAGATGGACAATGACCCGAAGCATACTGCAAAAGCAACCAAAGAGTTTAAGGGAAAGAAGTGGCATGTTATGCAATGGCCAAGTCAATCACCTGATCTGAATCCGATTGAGCATGCATTTCACTTGCTGAAGACAAAACTGAAGGGAAAATGCCCCAAGAACAAGCAGGAACTGAAGACAGTTGCAATAGAGGTCTGTCAGAGCATCACCAGGGATGAAACGAAGCGTCTGGTGATGTCTATGCATTCCAGACTTCAGGCTGTAATTGACTGCAAAGGATTTGCAACCAAGTATTAAAAAGTGAAAGTTTGTTTTATGACTGTTAAGTTGTCCCATTACTTTTGGTCCCTTAAAAAGTGGGAGGCACATATACAAACTGTTGTAATTCCTACACCGTTCACCTGATTTGGATGTAAATACCCTCAAATTAAAGCTGAAAATCTGAAGTTAAAGCACATCTTGTTAGTTTCATTTCAAATCCATTGTGGTGGTGTATAGAGCCAAAAAGTTTAGAATTGTGTTGATGTCCCAATATTTATGGACCTGACTGTATCTTCTACTACCAAGTAAGGTTGACAACTATATTCCTCACTGAATCAGTGCATCTAATATATATATTATATATAGAGATATACACACATCTATATACTGTAGTCGCCTTGCTGTTCCGCAGGAAGCAATGTCACTGCTTTCAATGGAGACACACGCCTCCCAGCCAGCCAGCAGCTCTAACTAATTAGTACACGTGATGGGAATATGAAACAAAGTAGCAAACAATGGTAGCGTGGGAACCCAGTGTATACTGCAATTACAGAAACCCCCATCTAGAAAATAAATAAATAAACAAATAAATAAGAAAAAAACATCATCAGGCAGACTGGCAGCATGAGAAAGTTCAGAAACCAGTTGGTGGTGGAGCGCAGGCCCCTCTTCTCAGCCAAGCACAAGCAGTTCCTTTTATCCTCACATTGAAGTATCTCTGAAGCCCCCTTCTTTCCATTTGAGACGGGTAAAAACGTGTTATGGGAATCTCAGCACTTGCCAGGTCATGGGGGAGGTCAGGAAACTTTTGTTGGGAAGACAGGGGAGAAAGAAAGCGAATGGCAGTGAAATATCCTGCTTGAGACAGCTTACAAGCACATGTCTCATGCTGTCAGGATGATGGCTCAGAGGTAACGTTCGCAGCTAGTTGTCTGGTTGCCAAGCTGAACGGTTGGTGGCATTACGTATGTGAAAAGGTTTCAGCCTCTTCCCTTCCAAGTCAGTGTTTTTGACTATGCATAAAAGGCCTATTGTGAGATGGAATAAGACGTATTTCCTTCCAGTGCTTTTAGTAACCAAGAAGAATAAATACAGAGCAGGTAACGTGCTTTGGGGAAAGTTTTCCTTCAAATCTTGGAAAACAATCATAAAAAAATAAACCAATGTTACAATATAATAATCCCTAGTACATCAAAGTTGTTATTTGTTTGCGATTAATAATTTGATTGAGTGTAATAGCAGATACAGTAGTAGTATATATAGATGAACACTCAACCAATATTACCAACTGATGTTTACAGGTGTCACTGAAATTTGTCAGCCAGTGTTGGAAAATTAAGTCAATAATTTACAGATTATTACCAGTAAATATTGAATATTTTTACATAAACAACATTACACTATATTTAACGACTTTAAATTACCAATGTAGGCATAGATTTTCTCTCATACACTTAAAAGAGAATGTTTTGTCGTTTTTAGAAATGTATATTAAAAGTGTACAGAAGTTTCAAATGTTTTCTAAAAAACAGCCACTGATTAGTAAAAAAATATGTATTATATTGAAAAGTTGAAAATACATATTAATATGCTGGGTACTGCTATCTGGAATTGCACACCCCAAGGACGCTTACATACCAGTGTACCCAGCTACACAGCATCTGGGTACAGTTTGTGACCTCCAGAGGAAGTTCTGTCAGTCACATAGTTGGTGGGGTCACAGCTGAAATTTTTCACAAGAAGACAGGGACAGAGAGAAAAAAAACACCAGCAGCAGTGATGCAGGGCACAGACAACCTGCAGGTGTAATCTAGTGTGAATGTGATGCACAGATTGGCACGTTAGAAAGTACTATGTATTTTCATATAGTAGTCTGACTCCATATCCTAGGCTGCTTTGCAGCACAGACACTACTATGTGTGGTTTGACAATATATTGCAAGGATTTAATATGAGTTTCCAGAATTCACTGGTACTGCTGGATATCTTAAAAGTCTAAAGAACAGGCAAAACTTTTGGACTTTATAGCAAAACCCCTAGTTAATGTTATAACTACCCTTTTGCTAGGAGATATGCATAAAATGTTATGATACAATTCCAACTGTATATATTATATTCTTCATACACCCGTTATTCCTATCTTAATGGAAACCGTGAAGTTACCATACTCTATTAAAACAGGAATCACACAGTGAATGTTAAATATAATGTTTTATTTGTATTTTTCAGCCACTTTAAGTGCACCTGATTACTACTAAAATGCTCTTCACAGCGACTGCAAGCATTGAAAAAGTGTGTGGTGCTCATTACAGGTCCTATTTTATTATATTTTTCTTAATGAATACGTTTGAAGGGAGATGTTGTGATAGTTTGCTCTTTATAGCCATTCTTTGTGTATTTCCCTCATTGGTTCCCCCATAGCTTGTACAGAATGCTACTTGCAGGGAACTAAGAAATTAAAACCATTTTTGTCATATAACACCTGTCCTACTGTCTCTATACTGGCTCCATGTAAAATGCAGAAAATTTGAAAACTAGATTAGAGACACACAGGGCTCTGTGTTATCTGAAAATGTCATGGTTCCCTATAGTCCAGCTTTCATACTGAGATCAGCAGGCACAGATCTGCTAAAAGTCCCCTGAATTACCTGGTCTACCAGACTCTAAATCTAAGCATCTCACAGCACTGTCAGGAATGAAAAGGGAAAGTAATTAATGCAAACATAACTATGAAGATGCTATAAATGACGTCTTGCATAATTTACATGTTTTTCCCTTTGCCATTGTCCAAATTTTTGCTATATTGGCTAACATTTGCCACCTTAGTCATTCAACATATAAAACAATATCCAAACAAATCACAGTTGTATACATTTTATAACTAAATGATAATGTATACATACTCCTACCTGTCTGCTCTTATGTTGGTTCCATTTTTAATAAAAATATCATTCCTGTCAACATATATCAACATATATTAAATGTCACTTAAAACAATGTCCCCTTGAACCAGCACATACTTCAAATAAAAAATGTAGGTAGAAAACAAGACAGTTCTCTCCAGGTGGAAAATAACAGCATTAAAAATGCAACAACATAAAATTGCAGTCTATCATTTTATGTGCATTGGTCCAAAGCACAAAAGTCACCTTGCACAAAACAAACTGACGTAAAAAATATAATAGTTCAATAAAAAAAAATAATCAAGAAGGCATACAACAACCATAATAAACCATACCCAGTTATAAAATGTCATGCCATATGTGCTTTTAAGAATATTTTATATTTTAGTGTTCTCCCATCATACGCTTGACAGAAAAAAAACCTGAAAATGGAATTGATAGACAAAGAAATACCAAATAATGTATAAAATAAAACAAAAACCCATTCCAAAGTATCTATGATTGCTACAGGACAGTGTGGTCAGTCTTGACTTCAACAGCAAGTGATGGTACCCTTGTAAGGTTGAATGCTGGGTTGGCTCTCACTTCTACCATAAGGTACAGCCAGTCCTGCTTGTGCACTATTGACCCAAAATGGGAACTAGAGAGCAGGCTAATCTAGGAGCCCTATTAAATTCACCAAATCGAAGTTCCAGAAGCCCGTAAAGCTGCCCGCAAACGTTACGGCTATTAAATTGGCCTCTTTTAGCAAACGTTCTGCGGGTTACAGGCGGAAAAACCCTACGGGCTGTCAAGATATGAACTCCGTCCCAGCTAAGCCTTTGATCTTTCAATCCCATAAATGTTTCAATCGCAAATCGCTATTAAATTGCTACAAGTCCTCAAGCCGGCAACTGTTTTCACACCCGCAAAAGCAAATATAGCCAAAAAGCCTATAGGTACTAGAGAGGATCAGCAAGGGGGCTAAACTCCTGTCCAAAGCACTGTAAAAGCAAATATAAACACACTACTGTATTTGAAATAACAAGGAAAGCGATGAAAGATATTAAAATTAATAGCACAACATACTCAAGCTCACAAATCTGCAATAAAAAAAATAATTTTATGTTTATATTCCATGTTATATTGATATCGGCAATCAATGTGTTAATACATATAATAGAACTTGCATGGACTAGAATATTATATGTATTGATTTTTTTCATATTGTATTATTTCTGGAATGCGGTCCAATCGCAACTTGGACTTCATAACCGTGATTGAAATTTACCCTCCATGTTTTAGTGACGTAATGATGACATCTCATTTACTATTGGCTCCGTCTAAACCTGTAACTACGGGTTTGAATAATTTTCTACCTGCTGCAGCATGGTTTACGGATTTGGATTCCGGCCATGTCCTTGCAGGCTTTTCTAATTTAATCGCTCTGTAACTCCAGCAAATTTCAAGCCCGCAGGCATACGGGCTGTCCATCGGTAACTGCAGGCCTTAGGTATATAGAACTGCACCTCATGTTTTCATGTCATAAGGACTTTTTCAAAAAGTGGAAAAATACAAATGATAAAGACATGAGACTAATAATAATTCAGTTTATAAATAAATAATCATCACATCTAATACTGGGTGCTTTTCTTAGTTTATTAGCGTAATGGGAATACGACTACATGTCGACTAAAGCAATTAAAACGCCTTAATATTACTTGATCATTTATATATTTTAAAATATAATTTTTTACCAAAACAGTACAGCAGCGTTTAAACATAAATTGCAGCAAATGAAAAAAGGCCAAAACAACGGATTAATCTCTGGCTGGTAATTGTGTGGTAAAGAATGGAATCTTATACATCCAAATTGGGGCAACCGTGAATAAAATCTGAAATTCTAAGGTCACAGACAGATTATAAATAGCATCCGTACACAAAGGTTTTCTTTGCTCATACTATTACAGCAGAGGAAGAGCATGAAGCCACCTACACACCACCAGCCTGGGTGGCATCGAGGGAGCACCTGTTTTTGCATCATCTGCTGAAAGGAATGTTCTATATTCATACTAAGAATTCTTAGAAAGTTCACCTTGTACAATGCACCAATTCTACTGGATATCCCTGGGTTTACTGCAACCTATAACCCTGAAAACTTAGCTAAAGGACCACTGTACAATGAAAAACATGTTTTTGAAAACTTTGAGTCTGAGTAAGAGCATAATTAGGCAGGGGGAAACTCTTAAATGAGTGAATGAAACAGTTTGAGTATAACATACAGGGAGTGCAGAATTATTAGGCAAATGAGTATTTTGACCACATCATCCTCTTTATGCATGTTGTCTTACTCCAAGCTGTATAGGCTCGAAAGCCTACTACCAATTAAGCATATTAGGTGATGTGCATCTCTGTAATGAGAAGGGGTGTGGTCTAATGACATCAACACCCTATATCAGGTGTGCATAATTTTTAGGCAACTTCCTTTCCTTTGGCAAAATGGGTCAAAAGAAGGACTTGACAGGCTCAGGAAAGTCAAAAATAGTGAGATATCTTGCAGAGGGATGCAGCACTCTTAAAATTGCAAAGCTTCTGAAGCGTGATCATCGAACAATCAAGCGTTTCATTCAAAATAGTCAACAGGGTCGCAAGAAGCGTGTGGAAAAACCAAGGCGCAAAATAACTGCCCATGAACTGAGAAAAGTCAAGCGTGCAGCTGCCTCGATGCCACTTGCCACCAGTTTGGCCATATTTCAGAGCTGCAACATCACTGGAGCGCCCAAAAGCACAAGGTGTGCAATACTCAGAGACATGGCCAAGGTAAGAAAGGCTGAAAGACGACCACCACTGAACAAGACACACAAGCTGAAACGTCAAGACTGGGCCAAGAAATATCTCAAGACTGATTTTTCTAAGGTTTTATGGACTGATGAAATGAGACTGAGTCTTGATGGGCCAGATGGATGGGCCCGTGGCTGGATTGGTAAAGGGCAGAGAGCTCCAGTCCGACTCAGACGCCAGCAAGGTGGAGGTGGAGTACTGGTTTGGGCTGGTATCATCAAAGATGAGCTTGTGGGGCCTTTTCGGGTTGAGGATGGAGTCAAGCTCAACTCCCAGTCCTACTGCCAGTTCCTGGAAGACACCTTCTTCAAGCAGTGGTACAGGAAGAAGTCTGCATCCTTCAAGAAAAACATGATTTTCATGCAGGACAATGCTCCATCAACACGCGTCCAAGTACTCCACAGCGTGGCTGGCAAGAAAGGGTATAAAAGAAGAAAATCTAATGACATGGCCTCCTTGTTCACCTGATCTGAACCCCATTGAGAACCTGTGGTCCATCATCAAATGTGAGATTTACAAGGAGGAAAAACAGTACACCTCTCTGAACAGTGTCTGGGAGGCTGTGGTTGCTGCTGCACGCAATGTTGATGGTGAACAGATCAAAACACTGACAGAATCCATGGATGGCAGGCTTTTGAGTGTCCTTGCAAAGAAAGGTGGCTATATTGGTCACTGATTTGTTTTTGTTTTGTTTTTGAATGTCAGAAATGTATATTTGTGAATGTTGAGATGTTATATTGGTTTCACTGGTAAAAATAAATAATTGAAATGGGTATATATTTGGTTTTTGTTAAGTTGCCTAATAATTATGCACAGTAATAGTCACCTGCACACACAGATATCCCCCTAAAATAGCTAAAACTAAAAACAAACTAAAAACTACTTCCAAAAATATTCAGCTTTGATATTAATGAGTTTTTTGGGTTCATTGAGAACATGGTTGTTGTTCAATAATAAAATTAATCCTCAAAAATACAACTTGCCTAATAATTCTGCACTCCCTGTAGTATGATCAGAGCAGAAAAAGCGTCTTACATCTAGTTTTTAATACAATATAAATTGTTATGCCTCTACTGGGCCCTGGTAGAATCCATGATATATAGGTCGAAGTTATGTGTGTGAGAGGGCGTTTACATTTTTTGATATAGTTGCATTTCCTGAAGCAAGGAGTCTGCTTCTGGCCCAGTGCTGAGGATGTGTGGTGTTTCAATCTTATCCAATTATATTAACAAAGGCTTTTTATTACGTCCTTCTCCACCCCTCCCTCCACTGAAAAAAAACACAGAAAAAACACCCACCCTCATGATTCAGCTCCTTGTAGGTGATGTAACAAACACAAAATGGATTCCTATTTAAAAAATCTGTTACATTTAGATTTTTCCAAATATGTTTTATGCTCATGGCTTACACGCCTGCTGATATTGTTAATTTGGTATATACTTGACAAACAAGTGTCATTTAAAGCTAGCTTTTAATAAAAAAAATAATTTCTGATGCATCTGTCGGTCTGTATTTGCATCCATGAAACTTTGGGTTGTGTGCTTGATTTTGGAGTTTGCAAGAATAAGCTTGCATCTATTGATGCAAGCTACTGCCTTTGCCATGAACAGGGGAAGCGGAAAGGTGTCAAATTCTCATTGTTCCTGTCCCCATCCCTCTCTCCCCTGATGGATAAAGATACGTTTTAAACTGTCAGAAAATTTAGAAACAAGTCAAGATAGAATGAACATTTTTTTTTTAAATCCATTAACTTCAGATGCATCTCAGAAATAAAACCAATGTGCCTTAAGCAGTTTCTGAACTTGGTACATATATCCCATTACACCAGCGATCTACTTTGACTAGCACTAGTGGTTTGATCCTCATTTTAAAGAGAAGAGAAGATAACCTTATAACACTAGGGAAGTCCAAAAGCAGAGGTTTTGTTTTAGATAAACCTAGATAATCAGATTGCAGGTTCAGAATTCCCATTCACCAAAAACACATACAAAATGTTAAATGGCAGCTCCCTGTCACCTCAGAGTACAAAAATGCATAGTAGACTTTTACACACATATATAAACTTTATACATCCACATACAAAAACATTCCTTTTAATAGTTTACAGAATGCAATGCGGACATTGTCTTGCTTCTATCGCTCTTTTGCCCACCATATTATAAATGATTGTTGTGGTGAACTACCTACTAATAAGGTCCACAACACAGGCTGAGATCCCGCTCCATGCTGATGATAGCCAGTAAGCTTGAAACAGCTGTACATGGATAGGTTTCTCAGTTTAATCCAACCTTGGCTTTGCATTAAAGCTGTGTTATACAGCAGGCATAAGGTTAAAGGAAGCCATGCTTGAAAATGGCTATGGATTGAAGAGCGAGGCATTTGTGGGCACATTTGCATGTCCCAGCATGCAGTGTAATAACTGTTTTTCTTGGAATTCTGAGCTGGAAGCAGGTTTTTTAACCTGCTTTAGACATTCAAATGTGAACACAGTTATAGTTATATAAAGTACATTTGTAAGGATATGCTGTAATATTACAGATGCATTCCATATCCATATTCCATATCTCCAGTTAAGGTGCAGTAACGCACTTTACCCTTGTATAGAGCGCTGCATAAAATGTTGGAGCTTTATACATAAAGGTTAATAATATTAATAATAATTATAAATAATCTGGGGCTGAAACATAATATCCACGAGGCATTTCTTAACTGTACCTCCTTGGCTATGATGCAGATATAAATAAGCCTACATCAAGGAATGCATGAACAGATATGCAAAACTGTTAGTGGAAAAAGTGCAGAAAAAAATAGCAAATGGTGCAACTTTTAGCCTCAGTTTTCTATATTTGGCGAAACAGGAAAACCAAAATTATAGGTTAGCAAATGAATATGCCGAAAGAGAAGCCGCAGCATCACTGGAGAGCATTCTCAAAACAGCAGTCATGTAAATCTCTGTAACCATTATAATTTTTATGTATATACTAGAAAGTTAAATGGTTTATAACTATAAATTATATCAGGGTTCTCCATCCATATCTGGAACTGTTTGGATAAATGGAGAGTATTGTGCAAGTTTTCACCGGATCTTCAAAAGAAAAAGAAAAGAAGAGCAACTAAAATGGTGCATGGTGTAAAATACAAAACTTATAAGGAGACTTCAGGATCTTAATATGTATAGCTTAGAGGATAGAATGGAGAGGGTGGTATGACAGAAACCTTCATGTGTATCAAAGCCTATCTTGATGGTTAATTAAGTAAAACTATTTGGTTAGATAGAACGGGCAGACAAATTTATGAGTCTCGAATAACCTTAGCTACGAAATACAAATTACCAGCTATTTTACCAAATCGCAAGAAGTTAAACAAATCTAAAAGGCTGCCTTCGATAAATAAAATCTGGTTGCAATACCTTTTTTTAGGGTAGCAAGGCTGCCTTGAGAAGTAACCTTCTTAATGAGATCTGGAGAACTTCTGAAATATTATGAGTGTATTATATAAATATTTCATGCAGCAAGTACAGTGAGTCCCTGACATGCATGGTTTCAACTAATATGGTTTCATACTTACCACACTGATTCATAGTGCAGAATACTATAAAAGTGCTTCTATAAAACATACCATTGCATTAATATATACAAACTCTAACTGAATGGTACTGGAGGACACGGAGGGTGGCCCAGGCTCCTTGGGTAGCCGGGAGTGTCCTATAACCTTGCAGAACCTGGGTGCACTTCCTCCAACGCTAGGGCCACCGTAGTGATGCAGGAGGCGGGCGCAGGCACGTTTCGCGCCATTTTGCCTTACTTGCCGGCGTCCAGCGTGGGGTTCCCCACCCTCCCTCCC
The DNA here is from genome assembly GCA_027410445.1 of Discoglossus pictus. Taxonomy (NCBI): domain Eukaryota; kingdom Metazoa; phylum Chordata; class Amphibia; order Anura; family Alytidae; genus Discoglossus; species Discoglossus pictus. The sequence continues at coordinate 75,637,098 of CM050166.1, forward strand.
AGGATGTTTAGGGTTTGGGTAAGTTCTATAGTGTTGTTGTTATTTTTGTTTCTGTATAAAAAAAAAACAAAAAAACAAAAACAAGGATGTATAGAGAAGGTTAATTTTAATGTACTTGGTCCATTATGGGTATTGTATGTTATTGTTGGATAAACTCTCTGTGGTTTGTAATCTTATTTATGGTTTGTAGTAAAGTTTTAATGATAATGTGTTTGTTGTTGGTCACAGCGGCGGATGGGGGAGTTGCCCGGCTCAGTAGGTAAGAAACGGGATAGTGCCCCTACCTCAGGGGCATGGTACAGTGGCGAGTAGGTGGGCCCCATGGACTCGGGTCCAGGGGCAGGAGGTTACTTCCGATGGCCGGGCTCCTCCCTCTAGATTGGATAATATGTAAATGTGTCAGTCAATAAAGCCATGGCCCGTTGTTTTCCCCATACCATTGTCTGTCTTGTTATTTGAGTGGGTTATTCTGTTTTAAGTGCCAATGGATCCTGTAGGGGTCATGTAAATACAACACATGTCCATGCAACTGTGTTAATATATAAGTCCTGTGCATTCAAATGGAAACAAATACTTTTTATTTAAGCATTAATCAACTTACACTGGTGCCTTCAGAACCAATTTACAGTATAAGTACGGGACTTACTGTATAGTTTTTAGTCCAACCAAAACCCATTTCCCTAAGTGCCGGTGTTGTTTTATAACCATGTCTTAGCAATACATCCATTCTTCCCACTGTTCCTGTACTCCATGGAAACTTTCCAAGCTGCCATAAATGTGCCTCAAATGTTTTTAACCTTTGTAATATCTATAAAGAGGTAAAATCTGTCTCTGTTTATATATTAAACCAAACTTTGAGTTATCACTAGTGTAACATCCCACAAAATGACATTGTACGTGAAGCATCCATTCGTGAGTACTGCCACAAATTGCTCCTTCACTAATTGCTTTAGACTCACACTGTAGCTATTCTAAAAAATCCTAGATAATTGAGCGACTGGGATTCTCTAGACCACATCTGGCAGATTAAAGTCACCAATTACAATGTCACCTCTCTAGTCCTTTTAGTAATTTCCTCAAACATTTTTTCTAACTCCTTTCTTGTAGATCACACAATCATATCTCCAATTTCTTGAATTACTTGTCTCCCTCCTCCCTTTCTTCCTCTCCTGAGCAGCGGCTATCTGCGTAAAGTCACTTTCAGTTACAACTCTAATTATACAATGTGTGATTACTTTAAAAACTAAGGCCCCTATTTAATTGCCAGCCCATAATTACCTTTAAACTGAACTATGGGCTGCGGGTTCCGAATTTTTTACATAGAAGGATTTAATTGCCTCAAGCCCGCAATTACAGGCTCACAGCTCCAACACGCAAACCATGAACCCGTATGTAGCATTACAGAGAATAATCATGATCAATTAAGCTAGCCCGTAAGTTACAATTTAGACAGAGCCAGTAGTAAATGAGACCATCATCATGACGACAGTAAAACATGGGAGATTAAACTACATTCAATTAGGGCCTCATTCTATTATCGGCTGTAAAACGGCCGCAAGGCTGCGATTCCTTGCGAGGGTTCCGTTATCTTGCAATTCAATTATACGGCCCGCAAGGATCTCCCCTTACGTCCGGCCGTATATCTTGCAACTGGCCGTAAGCTCAGAAATCTTTAAACGCAAAAATAAATTCAAGACGGCACTGTAAAGCTCTGTAAATGCTAGGGATCATAATGGGGGACATGAGGATTAACTGTTTATTTTCCCGCCGCAGCGTGGGCGGGTCTGAGGTGCTCCAAGCCCTCAGGACTTTTTACATGGATATGTGACATAAATTAAAAAATAATTTATTTACGGATTTGAGTATAGGGGAATGTTGTGCTATTAATGCTAACACCTACAATCACTTTATAGTCTCCTCAGAGTGCAGGATGGCTTTATTTGGGCTATATTATGTGCTTAATTGGTGCTAGCGGGACCTTTTTGCTGCAAGTAAGCTGCGGCTCGCTTTTAGCCTTGCAGAGAGGGTTCCCGGAGCAATTGAATAGCAACCGGGATTTTCTTGCGGCCGAAACTCTTGCGGCCGTTTTAGATCAAAGGCTTTCCTCCGGCGCGAGCGGCCGCAAGGGATAGCAAGGCGCCGGCCGCAAGCCTGCCGGAATCCCCGGCCTGAGGGGAATAGAATAGCCGAATGGCTTGCGGCCGGTCCTTGCGGCACTGCATCTCCTACGGCCGATAATAGAATGAGGCCCTTAGTGTTTAGAATTTGAATTTGTGATTGGACTCTCCAGAAATGTAGAAATCAATAAAAATCTATAAATCAACTGTTCTGGTCCATGCGGGTTCCATGATATGTATTAACTCCTTGATTCCTGGGATCTATATAACACAGAAATAAAATTTGCAAACTTGAGACTTGTTAAATTAATTCTAATTCCTTTCATTGCTTTTCCAGTATTTTTAAGTACAGTAGTGTGTGTTTATGTGCTGCTGCAGTTATACAAACAGATGTTTAACCCACTTTATCGAGTACTAGTAGAATTTTTTTATACATTTGCCATTTACGGGTTTGAAGGAAATTGCGGGCTTGTTGAATTGTTGTAATTAAATATGTTTTTTGTGTTTTTAGCACTGGTAACATTTACGTGCTTGAAACATCAAAGGAGGAGATAGGACGGAGTTACATTTTTGACAACTTTTGAGCCTGTAACTCGCAATTGGAATACGAGTAGCTAAAAGTAGCCAATTAAACATCAGTAACATTTATGGGCTCAAGTAATTGCGATTTGGACAATTAAATAGGTTCCTACGTGATGGCTTTTCATTTTGCAGTACACTCTTCCTTATATTTCTTATAATATTATCTGTCAACTCCAATTCTGTGCAACTCTCCGTAACAGCTTGAGAGTCCCTATCAATGGAAACTGCATCTATTGCATGTTTGTTTATGGTTTTTGGCAGTGGGTGTAGACCTAGGATATAGATAAGGTTTCAATTGTTGCTCATGAAATCTCGCATTCCAGGGTGGAAACACTTTCAATGGAACTGATTGAGAACCGTATTTATATCCAATGTCTACTCTCAACGTTCAAGGTAACAAAAAAAAGAACATCAAACAAACAAACAAAAACAATGTGTATTCTCAGTAAAGACAACAGGCTGAGTAAGTGCTATGGAAGGAATTTACTACTTTTGATTTACTATGCACTACTTCTTATGGGGAACTCAGCCATTCTCACCTCATCTTAGACATAAATTAAAGTTTTTGGAGCAAAGAGTCTAGGCAGTAAAGTAATGATATAGGGAGGAGTTTACTAAGCATCACAATGGTTTAAAGTAGTAAAAAAAGGATAATTTAAAATGTGCAGTTTTGAATGAAGATAATATTTCAACACAGTGTAATATATACAAAGGGAGCAATTAGTATTTATTGCCATTAGATAGCAAACTATCCTAAATAGGTGAATCAGAAAAGATAATTGATAAGTAAAAATTTCAAATTTCGAAGTAGGTATATTGTATGAAAATGCATTTTAAATATCATTCAATTGTTACCTATAGTTCTAAATAATACATATGTTGTGTCACTTTAAGGATCATTTTGTAGATTGCTTTTAGGTAGAGTCAGTTTCAGATATTTGTATAAACATATCTATCTAAATAAACTCCCCAAAAAATGATCGCCCAATATAAAAGGTATCGCTATATACTGTGGTACTCTTTATTAATTTAGTGGTGACATTTGTGTCCCAAATCTGTGATGTGGAAAATGTCATAATTAGCCTTAATTGTGCAGTATGGAGGAGCCACATATTGTATAATAACTGTTTGGCTGGATTTTATGTTAACCCCTGCATTTTATTCATGTCTACGCATTCCAAATAGCCATTTCTATGTGGGGAGTCTCCCATATACCTCATATCATGTATGTATACATGACTGGGAGTATATTTATGCAGATTGATGGATATCACAGGCTGGTGCCAGGCTCTAGACAGTGTGTGTATCCCGCACAACTCAGTCCCACTGTCTCCCTCTGAGCTCTCATGGGACTCCCCCCCCCCCATTAGTTGAGAACACTGATTTCCAGCCCCCCCACCCGCAGACACAAGCTCAGGCTCCTTCCTCCTCCTCACTGGGATTACATTACAGGCTCCTTCCACCCCACCAAGTGCTGCATTGAGTGCTGTATCACAGTGCAGCAGCACTAGTGTAGTGTCAGGGTCTGTATCCCTGACAGATCCTGTATCCCTCTATAACTATAACCAGTCCTCACTCTGCCTCCACTTAAGGTGGATTAGCATAATTACCATTTATTTCAAGTACATTGCAGTACTGTGTTAGCCATATAAAGACAAACAAATAAATACAATCTTAGGGCCCGATTCAACTGCCCAATTCGTAAATTTAGACACACTTAAAACCACTCTTAATATTGCTACATATTCTGCAAATATTACTTATTGGCACTAATGAATTCTTAAGTCAATAGAATGCATATAAACATTTATTAAAAAAAACACCCAAAGCCAAATTTATGAGTTCAAGACATTTGCAAGTAGCTAATAGAATATGGCCCTTAGTGGAGATCTCACCTGTTAATGGTTTACAGCATTGTTGGAGCTACTGCTGGTGCAGCAGGTGCAAAGCACCAGGCCCATCTAAGGTTGGGGGCCCTCTACTAATGGCAGCAGCATGAAGTAACAAGAATCTATTAATTTATTATTGGAGATGGCACATAATCATCCCCCTAGGGGTCAGCTAACCATCAAGATATATGTTACTGAACTCGATAGGGTATATAGAGATATTTCAAGGAGGACAGCAAATAATTTTGCACTCAGGCCCTCTATTCACTAGGGCCCTCATTCAATTGCAATTTGGTCAATTGAATAGGGCCCTAAATAAGCACATAACATATTTTTTTAAAATAAGTTTTTAGTTAGTGAAAACCCTGCTTTTAGATAGATGTTCACTAACTATGTTATGTGCTTATTTAGGGCCCTATTCAATTGGCCAAATTGCAATTGAATGAGGGCCTAGCTGTTTAAAGGGATGGTGACACCTTGGAACTAGGTGGCTAGATTTCAGGCAAAATTCACCCGGATTTCATTAAACCTCCGGAAAATAAACATGGGTATGCTTCATAGGATGGATTCACTAAACTATTGATATCACAGACTTTAGCGATCTGCGTCACAGCCCCTGCAACACTTAGTGATTCAGGGCGTATAAACTGAACCGGAAAGCTTTAAGTCACATAGCAATGTTCCCACTTATTGAAGAAGTGAAACATACATAAAAAAATAAATAATTGCTATTGGATGTTTTTAAATGCAATTGGTTGCAATTAAAAACTCCAAGTGGAATTAAGATTAGCACTGATAAAGCGTATGCCCAGATGAAAACTGAGTGACAGACCTATAAACAAAAGAGATATTTTTACCATGAATAACTCTAACTTCTATATACATTTTAAGGTAATAACTTAACATTTTATCAAAGTCTTTATACTTTTTCATTTTCTTCAGCTTTAGATTGTTACAGCTATAAAATTATAGTGTTACTGTGTTTAATGAGCAAGCTGAGGACAATTGAAATGAATAAAAAATATGTTCAATAATTAATTAACAATATATAATAAAAGGATCAATATTCTGCTCACTGCTAAAGTTGCTGCTCAGTTAATAAGTTAAGATACTTTACCTAAATATTAGAGACTTCTTTACAAAATGAACTAAGTACAAATGTATGAGTTCCGGTATAAATATTGGTAATACATATAAATATCCTATTAGTGTTATGTATATTTTATAATTTAACCCAGTATCTGTGCACATGATCTTTACACTTTTTTGGTATGGTTTTTGCATTGCATTGCTTATATAAATACAAATGTATTACTTATCTGGGATAGTTCTATATATTATTGTTTTCTCTATTTTTGAATCTTTCTATCTATATTAAATAATAATCTTTCTATCTATCTATCTCTATATAATACAAATGTGAAAAAAAAGAAAGGAAGTGAGAGAAATGAATGAAAGGATAAAATAAAGAAAAATAAGTGGGTATAAAAAATATCTGCAATATAAAAAAGTAAACATGGAAGAGAGAACAAATAAAACTCTATGGCCCTCATTCAATTGCAATTTGGCCAATTGAATAGGGCTCTAAATAAGCACATAACATATTTTTTTAAAATAAGTTTTTAGTTAGTAAACATCTATCAAAAAGCAAGGTTTTCACTAACTAAAAACTTCTTTAAAAAACATATGTTATGTGCTTATTTAGAGCCCTATTCACTTGGCCAAATCGCAATTGAATGAGGGCCCATGTAATTATTACAGGAAATTAATAGAGAGAATGAGTGAAACCGGACATAACATACAGTAGTGGAGCTAGTGAATGGAGGACCCTGGTGCAAAATAATTTGTCCCCCTCCCCCTTTTGCAACTTTTTTTATCCACCCCTAGGGGTCACATAACAGGCCAACAGTATAAGTATATGGTCACCTCACCCCTATGGTGATCAGATCCCCTTTCTATGATGTAAGTATCTTCCATCTTCATATAATAAATTAAGATGACTCATTCCCTGCCAGTAGCAGGGGCCCTGGTGCTTTGCACCCACTGCACCAGCATTAGCTCTGCCACTGATCACTTATGTCAGAACAGATTTCTGTGTTGCTTTGAAGTAAGGCTCTTTTCCCATGTTTCCATGGAAGTCTATACAGGGGGAGATATTTGTAAGTCATTGCATAATATTGTATTTGCATATAATAAAATACCACCTTACTGGGGTATCAGTAACACTTATGGCACAGATTTAGCCTTTGACTGCTGCATTTTCTCAGCAATAAACCCACTCTACTCTTTTCTTATCTTTTCCTGTCTATCCTATTGTGCCCTGTAATGGATGATTATACTGTAACTTTTGTAAATTCTTATTTAGCCAGCTGTACCATGAGTCCTTTGTCTCAAGCATCTCCTTGGTTTCCTTAAGTATGTAAGCTGGTGAGCAGCAGTCCTAGGATATTCAGTGCTGTAGCAAAATGAACTGTGAACATAGACTGCAGCTTTGTTGTTTAGTCCTTCAGTCATGTCGACCCTTGGTGACCATATGGACCCCAGGTACATCTATCTGTGTTTCTGGTTGTGCTAATCCATATGGTTTTCTTGGCAAAAATACTGAAGTGTATTGTCAGTTCCTTCTCCAGTGAACCATGATTTATCTGATCTCTCTGCTCATTTTGGGTGACCCTACAGCTCACAGCTTCATTGAGTTACACAAGCCCCTTCACCATGACAAGGTAGTGATCCAGAAGGGGGCTCCTCTATATGTTTGTTTAAATCTGTATTGTAATTAAACTAAAGAAGTCATAAACATTTTTAAACTTTATTGCCATTAAAAGTTGAAAGAATTTTGGATAAAAATGCTATACAAATGTGAAATAAATGAATAAAGTACTGTAATCAACACTGGTATGTAGATTGTTACCCCATAGGTACTTTGGAAGATTTTGCCAGGTCTACATTTTAAAACATCTCCAGTCGCACACAGGGTCTGCTGATACAGAAATCACTAAGGGCCTCATTCAATTATGATTTTGCCAATTGAATAGGGCTCTAAATAAGCACATAGCATATATTTTTAAATAAGTTTTTAGTTAGTGAAAACCTTGCTTTTGGATAGATGTTTACTAACTAAAAACTTATTTTAAAAAATGTGTTATGTGCTTATTTAGAGACCTATTCAATTGGCCAAATTGCAATTGAATGAGGGCCTAAGTATGCCCTATTTTGTTTCTATTTCAAGTTTTATGAGAAAAAAATAAATATTTAAAATTACAAAAAAAATACATTCATTAAATATGACAGAAAAAAAGTATTTGCAAAAAAAAAAAGGATTTTTGATAGATTACTCAGTTTAAGGCATTGCTGCCTTTATAGTGATATATAAATATCTCTTCTACTTGTTTTTCTTTTTTTTTTTTTCATATTAAATTATTTTAAGTAATAGTTTACAAATTCACCAATGTAAATATAAAAGAAGTATAAAATAAAAAAAAAATAAGGATAAGAACAAAATAATAGAAAAGAGTAACAAACTTATTAATAATAAAAGAAAATACATGATCTTCTTCTTCATTATACATTATTTTCTTACAGCCTTATTAAATTGTGATTTGGCCAATTGAATAGGGCTCTACTTAAGCACAAAGCATATTTTTTTTTACAGACATTTTTAGTTAGTGAACTTCTATCCAGAAGCAAGGTCTTCACTAACTAAAAACATCTGTAAAAAAAATATGCTCTGTGCTTATATAGAGCCCTTTTAAATTTACTGAATCGCAATTTAATAAGGCTGATAGTTTGTAAACTTTATCTGAGATAGAAATGAAGTATTTATTGTTTTCTTCTCTTTATATCTCAGGGCTTTTACCAAGGGCAGGACCACAGACTCCCTTCTCCATCCAGGATTCAGTCCTCTAAGGATTTCCATCTAGTCCCTTGTCTAATTAGGTTTTGCCATTTTTTTATGTTTTTGTACATAGAATAACATAGGAATTGTAGAGGTCTCATCTCACTAATGTTGAGCTGCGTTGTCCTAATCCACCTTAAGTAAATGGGAGGGGGGGGAGGATACAAGATCTGCTGGTGATACAGTTTCCGATACTACATCAGTAACAGCAGCTACTGCTCCTCCCGGCCACAGGCTGTCACCGCCCGACCCAGGAACTTTCCCACGGCCTGCGCGTGCTAACAGGCGGCCCTGCAGACTCTGACCTGGCACAGAGCCCAGCCTATCAGCAGACAGCTACAGACTAGGAGGGCGGAGACACCAAACACTCCTGCCTGTCAATCACCATCAAAACCTCTAAGCTCCAGCCAAGACTTTAGAATGGAGGAGGAAGGACAGGTTCCAAGACGCCTTTGTCCCTTGTGATGTCACAGAGGGGAGGAGGCGGCGGGGACAAGTAAGAAGTATTATTGGCTACAAGAAGATAATTGTGTTCCAAGAGCAGGCGCCAGTGCTCCCGGCATCCCCTCCCTCTCACAGATCATGTAAGAGGCGAACCGTGGGAAAGGGATGGCAAGGCTTTAACCACAGGGACAGCCAGAGGAGGGAACACTGTGTCAGAAGCAACTCAGGAATACAGAACAGCTCCTCACTAGGAAGCACCGGGAGCCAACCCTTAACCCCACTACTGTACAGCCATGAAGCGGACTCACGACTACAGCTCCTCGGACAGCGAGCTGGACGAAAACATTGAGGTGGAAAAAGAGAGCGCCGACGAGAATGGGTAAATAGTCTCATATTGACCATTAAAAGTTTTGGAGTATTTTTCATCCGAATTACTGGACAATACTCAGACTTACATGATACGACCTTACTGTACGAACATGGAAAGTGTCTTTAAGACATAACTTATGTCTAAGTTATACGACTCCTTAAAGACAATTTTTCTTTATTATTATTATCATTTATTTATAAAACACCAATAATTTTTCAAAAACTATACAAACTGTACCGCAAATATCCCGAATTTCTGATACTTTTACCAAATCACCAATTAACAATTAATCTGCATATTACAACAATCAGAGGAGATCTAAAAATGTTGAACTTGATGGACTAAAAAATATTTTTTTCAACCTCAATTCCTATGTAACTATGCTAGTCACAATATCTGAATATCCCCAAATTCTGATTTTTAAAATGAAATGACCTATTACTAATATGTGACATTTTTGGATACTGCTATTTCCCCATAGCTAGATATGATGTATTTTAGAGGTTTTCACAAAATTATTTGCTAATATGATTTCCAATGTTTTTTTTCATTTTAGAAATTTGAGTTCGGCTCCAGGGTCAATGTCTCCTTCTACATCTTCCCAGATCTTGGCTAGGAAGAGGCGCAGAGGGGTGAGTATCTTACATACCTGCCAGAAATGATTGAGTCCTATTCACTTTCTTGTCACTAAACCTTGGATGTGTCATTCCTCTACAGATCATTGAGAAAAGACGTCGGGACCGAATTAATAACAGTTTGTCTGAACTGAGGAGACTGGTGCCCAGTGCATTTGAAAAACAGGTAATTTAATCGTAAATAAACAATTTAGCAATTACTACATTGTAATATTTTTGGTTCTCTCATATGTTTCAGTGCTGCATTATAATGCTGGTTATTTTTAACCAAGAAATATACTATGCTCGTGTTTCAAAAGCAGCATTTATTGTATTAGTATTTTATTTATTTTGTTTGATATTTTTGATAATTTATTTCATTTTATTTTGTTTCTTCAGGGATCTGCAAAATTAGAAAAAGCTGAGATTTTACAGATGACAGTCGATCATCTTAAGATGCTTCACACTGCTGGGGGCAAAGGTAAGGAATGCTCTGTATATTCTGCATGCTTCGTTATAGTGAAGCATTTTATGTAGGAAACCATGACAAATATCTGAAGTGCCAATTTTATGAATGCTGGCTTGCTCCTTCTCATTATAATTCATTGTTAGTTTGCTTTGTTTGTGGCAGTCATATATGTACCAAATGGAAAAAGAGAGGTATATATGATGTTTAGTGTCTCACACAGATATTAAGATTCACAAAGACCCCTCATGTTTCTTCTTAAGACCTTTGGTGTACCTTGAAAATATGGCATCATTCACTCTAATGTTGTTTTACATTTTTGGGGCTTACCACCACAATTGTGCAATTCTATGTATCTACCACTCTTGTAGAATTTGGCCTCTGGATCTTTCTTACCAATATATTTATATTTAATAAGAGCTATAAGTCCCTTATAGGTTAATTCACAGTTTATTTAAAAAAAAAACTATGGTCCTTAAAATAGTTCCTGATTTATTAGTAAAGACAGATGCACATTAATAATGGTCACACACTGATACTGTTAACCCGTTGCATGCCGGACAGTTCTATTTAGTAGAATACTAGCTTCTTGATTTAATATATTGTAGTTGCTTAGGCTTCAAATTACAAAGTAAGCAGCCTTGATAATCTCTTAGGAAAAAAAACGCGTGGTGCTCAGAACAGTATATAAATAAAACATAATCTTGTGTTATATCTCCAGTTTTACAAAGCTCTAAAATAATTTCTAGGCTGAAAACAATAACTAAAAGTAAACATTGTTTCTTATTATTTAAAAAAACACTTTTTTTGACCAGAATAAGTTCTTTATCTGTTCTATGTTACGTGTGGTACTAGGGAATATGTGGTTTGGCTGATGGTTTTGTTACAAACTCACAGCTGTTATCTCCTTGTTATAGGTTATTTTGATGCCCACGCTCTTGCCATGGACTATCGCAGCCTGGGATTCAGAGAATGCCTGGCTGAAGTGGCTCGGTATCTCAGTATCATTGAAGGTCTGGACACTTCTGACCCACTGCGGGTGCGACTAGTCTCTCATCTTAACAACTATGCCTCCCAGCGAGAAGCAGCCAACAGTGCTCACAGCAGCATCGGACACATTCCTTGGGGCGGCGCCTTTGGACACCATCCTCACCTTTCTCACCCTCTACTTCTGGCACAGACTCCTCATACCAGTGCTAGCAGCACACCCTCCTCTACAGAAGCTCATCACCAGAGTAGACTTCCTGGCTCTCCACATGGAGAGTCCTCCTCACTGCGAGTTCCCCCTAATGGCAACTTACCGTCAGTGCTTCCAGTGGTTGCCTCTTCAAAACTCTCTCCTCCACTGCTTTCATCAATGGCATCTCTATCTGCATTTCCATTTTCCTTTGGATCCTTCCATTTATTATCTCCCAACGCACTCAGCCCCACAGCACCCGCACCATCAGGCAAGCCATACAGACCTTGGGGCACAGAAATTGGAGCCTTTTAGGAAACCAACAAGAACTAATGGACTTAGAAACCCAGCTGTGCTGGGCTCCTATTACTGACTTTTTTGCCAACTTGTGTGATATTATGGTACCATTACACATAAGTTTTTTTTTTTAATAGACTTTTTTTAATTAGCATCATGATTTTGCTAAAATAAAACCTAGTACACCTAGGTGTAAAAAATTAAATAGATACGTGCTTACTATTTAACTTGCTTTTAATAATTTCAGTTTATCTCAACCAATAGTTTAGGGTTTTCAGTGGTCTTGTTTAAAGCCACCAAGTTTCTTAGTCTTAATTTACATCATACTAATTTCAGCAATAACACAGTATTTTCTGTTTATTTGCTAATATTTTAAAAGTTGAGATGTTCTATAAGAAAGACCATTCTTATATAAAGTATATTTTATATTTCCAAGCGTTGACAAATCAGATTTGAGAGCTTTATCCAAGAAAGGATAGAATGTTAGAATGATGCTGAGTGCTGATCAAGTGCTGGTACAGTAGATGCCTATAATATACTTATTTTGCACACGAGCCTGGGATATACAACATTTCAACAGAATTACTATTGTCTAATGTATTTTATTATCAGGTGCACTAGGATTTTATTTAACAAGTAGATTAATTTAAAACTGAACCCACTACATGTTTGTATATAATTCACATTGTGCATGGATGCATCATTATCTACAGAGGTGGGCTCTACTGTGCTGAGTTTAATCACTGTACTGGTCTATTGTGACTAAATAAAAGAGTAAGAGTGTGTTATTTGGACTTGCTTGACTGTTTTTGTCTTAGGATACACAAGGTAATTTTGGACGATTGTATTTGCCATGTACCTTTAATCTATTCTATATATTATTATTATTATGGTTAATTAATTCTCAGGCCAGTCCTAGATCAAATGACACACCAGAAGAGATTTGGGGTGCCCCAATCTTTTACTCCCAATTGGATTTTACCAAGTAAACAGCAACCTCTGCAGTGCCCCATACTGGCAAAACACTGTAAATCAGGCAGTTTAGTGATTGACTAACTTGGACAAATTTACTTTACTTGGCTGATGGTTTTGTAACAAAACCATCAGCCAAACCACATATTCTCTAGTAGCACACTCAATATGGAACAGATAAAGAACTGTAGATTGGGAAATGCTTCAAGTATTGGTGATGTTACAAACTAACCACAATAGCAGAATTGCGCCTGGAGAATAAAAAAAACATATTAGAGAAAATGTAAAAAAATTTAAACTCTGCCTATATCATTGGCGCTTCCATTTTGGATTGTTTGTTGGCCTGCAGCCTAATAGGGAGGATTATGCTACTGGGACTTTATTTTTATAGTCAAATGGCTATTTACAGTTGCAGTCTTGCAGCATAACTGTATAAAGATGTTTATCGCCACCAACTACTGTCATTCCAATACTTCCTGTTAGGAACAAAAGCAAATTTGGACTTTTTCCCATTATCAAATTAAGGCCCTCATAAGAGGATACTATTAGTATGATACTTGAGTTACCTCTCAAAGCCAAAGTGCTGTACACTCTACACGGTCTGCCTGCATTGGCAATGCCCATGATAGTAGTGTCAGGTGGCTGAGATACCTGGCACAAAGAGAGACTGGCTGTGGACTTGGTTACATATAGAGGGACATACTGATGGCTCCAACTTAGCTCAGACCTTTAATGGTTTGCATTTTCATTGCACCAGGTATATCATATATAGAGATAGGACGTAAGATAAGTAAGCCCTGACATTCTCTATAGAGATATCCTCTAGCATTATCCAATCTGTGGGGAACAAGAAGTGACTGTAGAAACACAACATTTAACTCTGCCCCTTGCGATTTTGTCTGAAAATATGAGCCATTGGTTCAAACCCTAAGAGTCTCCAGGTTTGTCTGTTATATATAAACTGCACTAAATGTTGTCTGCTCATAAAAGTACAAATCTAGGACTGTACTCACCTTCAGAGGAGGGTCCAGTGTGGATATTCTCCCCACTAAGGGTCTATTAGTACATTTCAGGGATTTCTGACAAAAAATATTATTATACATCACTATATTTAACACTAAATTAAAAATCCCAGTACTTTTAACAAAGATTTGAGTCTGATGAAGGGAACTAAGAGCCCGATTCAATTACAAGCCCGCATCTCACGGGATCCTGGCCATATATCTGCGGGCGTGCTGCTGGCTCCCGTTCGTCTCCAATTCCGGTGATATTCAATTAAAGGAGCTCGCAAGTTACGGGCTCAAAGCCAACTCCATAAACCATCCACTAGTTCATAGCAGTTCTGGGCGGGAACAGGATCAATTAAGTAAGACCGTAACTTCCCTTTTCAAAACAACCAATAGAAAATGAGACCGCCATCATTATGGCAGTAAAACATGGAGGTTACATGTCAATCAATTAGGTTCAGGGGTCTGATATGCGAGGGGACTCGCAAGCCCTCAAAATACAAAATAATAAAAATGAATGCTAATGCTGTTCTAGTCCATATGGGTGGCCTGATATGTATTAACTCATTCGATATAACCCCAAAATGAAACATAAAAATACACTTTTTTACTGATGATTTGCGAGCTTGAGACTGTTGTGAAATTTATTCTAATGTCTTTCATCGCTTTCCTCTATATTTACAGTGTAGTATTGATGTTTTATTTGCATTTGCAGTGCTGCGGACAGGGGTTAAACCCCCGTTGTGGGTCCTCTCTAGTACTCGTAGGACTTTATCCTACATTTGCAGTTTACGGGAGTGAAAACATTTGCGTGCTTGGAGAATCGGAGCAATTGAATATCGATTTGTGATTTTAGCGATCATAACTCTAGCCGAAGTGAAAGATCAAAGGCTTCGGAAGGCTGTAAGTTCCGGGTTTAACCATTGCAAAGTTTTCAAACCCGTAACCCGTTTGGAGCCTGCAAAAAGACGCCAATTAAATAGAAAATTAAATTACGGCCTCACTTACGGGCTACAGTAACTTACGATTCCTCAATTGAATCGGGCTCTTAGTGTTATGAAAACTCACTTTATTTTTCTCATCAGTTAGCTAATAAATGTTTATTTACACCTTTTTTAATATTTTTATTGCAAAAGTACATGTGCTCTTATTTATTCTACTGGCTAACACGGAACTACCATCTCTTTGAAGACTAATTTAGTGAGATATTTGACGCTGACTTTACCTTCATTAGTAACTGGATGCAGTATAGTTATCACCTATCATAAACATTGTGTGTTGATAAAAGCATTACATATCATTGTGCAATTCATTTTCATATAGTTTGATGGGAACCAGGTGTCAGAGAGCTGTAGAGGGCATGACGCGGTGAAAAGGCGACAAAGGAGAACTTTTGGGTCGCAAAACATTGGATTCACCATTGTACAAGTGCTGATAAATTCACTGCTAGTACATACATTACAGTGTTTTATTTCTGACAGTGAGGCCCTATAAAAATCTAGGTCTTCCAGCTATAAGATGGAAACCATATTACCATCTTTTAAGGAGGAGTATGTTTTGGAAATACCCAGTTTTGACTGCCAAGTAAGTGACAGATTCTTTCCCAGCAGCTAATCTATCGGTCAATAAAATTCACACCGAAGTTGTCAATCACTTCAGCTCATACACACTGAAGAATAGGTGTGAATAAGGGCAGTCAGAACGCCAAGACACATTACCCATCCCACCAAGGTGTCAATGGTTGAGACTCACACAAAGAAGCTCTGTGCTTGTTTAGAAGATTGACAGAACAATGCAAACAGGTGAACACTTTGCTGTATTTCTGTTAGTCAAAGAGTTAATTTGGACAGTGCAATTAATCCATTTCAGTGTCAAATCACATAAAAAGTTTGCATTTTTAAAATCGTATTCTTGTTCACACACATAAATTACACTCACACCTAAGTCACTTTTTTTTTTAACATAACTGGTTGGTAAAGTGTTGTATTGTGCTAGAACAACAGAACATTATTTAATTGGGAATGATACATTTTAATGGCTTAGTAGGATTTGTTTGCAAGCTTTCTAGGTCATAGTCCCGTAAATGCTTTGAAGAAATGGCTATGATCTTGATAGCTTGCAATCTAATCCTTAAAGGGTATCCTATCCCCTGAAATTGTTTATTTCATTGGTATTATACTGTAGGTACCACTAAGGCCAATTCCAGCTACTAGCTATGATGCTAATCAGATTGGTGCACAGTAAAATTAAAACATAATGAATTATTGGAATGACTGACCCAGTTTATGTAGAAAATTGTAACTTTTGCCATAAGGCATGCACACCAGGATCAGAATATACATATGCACAGAATTTAGTTTCATAGGTTATATAAGTTTCCTGTCATCTCGTCCATGTCATAAACAGTGTCTTTTTATATTTGCTCCAAATTTTAGCCAGACATCTGCACGTTGTGAGGCATGTTTGGGAAATCAGTTCTGATGCTTTTTTCCCAATGGTATCTACCCATGGTTTTGGCAAGAGACTTAATTGCATCATTTCCTTGATGACTTGAAATGTCTTGTCCAGACGTGTTAGACTACATGGCATTCCCACAAGAAATGGCAATATCCAACCACTGCTCCACATACCTGAAGCTGAAATTATCTGGGCTATGTTTAGACTTGAAGAATTTATCTCAGTCTGTGTCCCAACTGAGGAGGAATTTATAGGTGTAATGAGATTAGGTAAAATTTTTTGTCCTTCCCTATGTCCGTTTACTATCCTACCATACATTTTTCTATTTTTTTGTTTATTGTTTACCGATGCGATATAAACCATTGAATTCCCGTAGTTACAGAAATGTTCTTTCTATTAAGTAAATTATTATTATTATTATTATTATTATTATTATTATTATTATTATTATTATTAAGTAAATATAATATAGCCTTTGATTTATAATCAATTATATTTAATTATGCTGTAGTGGCGGCATCCATTGTATTTGTATATTTAAATATATTGCATAATATAATATAAGAATGCAATCTTACATAGGAAGCAAAATAAATATTGTTAATAACCCCAAATGAAGCTTAGTGCATTTTGTTCCTTTTCTACATCCAAAATCCCCTTAAAACAATTGTAATGCACGAGGCAGCTAGTTACTTTTGATTATGCATTAATCATTAATATAATTCCTATTTTATCATAGCAATATTTAATATCAATTTGCCTTTCAAAAATTAAAGTATTTGCCTCCAGCTGGGTGTTTGTCTAGACCATGTTGTTTCATCCTGTAGGGCCAGTTCTGTTTACCAAAAGTGTCCCACTAGGTGCTCGTATTCCACCCTGGCTGAGACACTAGTCTAGCAGTCATATTCTATTTCCCCAACGTGAAAACCCGTAGCCCGTAACTGAGCCCGATAGACTTGCGGCTATTAAATTGGCCACTTGCAGCTACAGTATTTGCAAACGATCTGCGGATTACAGGCAGAAAAACCCTACAAGCTGTTGACATCTGAACTCCGTTTCCGCAAAGCCTTTGATCTGTCAAGCCCGTAAATGTTCCATTTGCAAATCGCTATTACATTTCTACGAATCCCCAAGGACACACGGCAAATGGAGGCAAAAATATATTAATATTAAAGACACACTACCTTATTCATTTGCAACACAAAAACATGTAACTGCTTGTCACATTAACCCTCACTCACAGAGGCTCTAATGTGGACCCTGGAATATATATATAATTGCATATACATCTCGCTCATCACATCTACATTGGGAAAACAAATAGTGGCCAAATTACACCACCACATACATCAAGTACCAGGGGAACATTTTATTACTTGTTGTTCAGTCCTACAGTTGTGTCTGACTCTCTGTGACCCATGGACTGCAGCACATTTAGCTAGGTCTCTGACTGTGCTGTTCTACACGGTTTGCATTCCAAAGATACTGTAGTGGGTTGCCAGTTCCCTTTCTTGTGGACTGTGATTTGTCTAACTTCTCTGCTATGACCTGCCCAGCTACAGTGGCTCTACGTGGTATAGCTCACAGCTTCATTCAGTTACACAAGCCCCTTCACCACCACCACTTAGCAATCCACAAGGGGACCAGGGGAACATACACGACACTAATGTAAATTGATGAATAGCAAAACATAATGGGAGGTCACCAAGAGGAATGGGTATACATCTTGGCTCATGGCCACCAGCAATGGTGTGGGACTTTCCAGTATGGGCGTAGCTGAGATTACCCCTGATGGAGGTGAGTTGGCTGTTGATCCACATGCCACTGCACAGCCTCCTTGTGTTTTTGCGGTCCCTCCTGATGGGTTAGAGTAGATTAGTGTGGTGTATGTTCTCCTGGTCCCCTTCAGGATTGCTAAGTGGTGGTGGTCAAGGGGCTTGTGTACTTCAATGAAGCTGTGAGCTATACCATGTAGGGTCACTCTAGGTGGACAGGACATAGCAGAGCAGTCAAAAAAATCACAGTACACTAGAGAAGGAACTGGCAACCCACTTCAGTATCCCCTGTCATATTGTTATCAGGCCCTCAGGGGAATGTTGTTACCCCACAGTATCACAAATTGGACTTTGCAGGTGTATTAACCCTTTATTATTATATATGATATATTATTATATATCTAATGCTGTTATGACTATTATTATTATAATATGTATTGATCTTTTGCATAGTAACTAGGGCTCATTAGTTTACATATATAGGTGACACAAATGTGATGTCTATGGATGTTGCATAACCCCAACCATTGAAAACACACTGACACATTAATAACGGGATAACAAATAATTATTTCATACACAGAGCACAATCAGAAATGGTCAAGACTGTGCATTAATATCATGGGTGTGGTGTGGGCGGATCCTGAGTGTGCAAGAGCCTTGTGGGAAAAAGGGGATACTTAAATGGGGTAATGCAGTGGCGTAGCTTGAGCTTTTGCAGCCCGGGGCTACCCTGGAGTTTGCCTCAGGGGGAAACTCCAGGGTCAGCCTCGGGAGGCAAAAAGGCACAGACAGACGCACACATTAACAGACTTACAGGCACACACACTCACAGACTTATACACACTCACACACTCTCACTCACAGACACACATGCAGACTTACACACATTCACTCACTCCCACACTTAATCACAGAGACACTCATTCACACACTTGCAGACACTAACTTACAGACACACACACAGAGGCACACACGGACACAAACACACACACACTCACTCACATTCACACACTTACTCAGATACTCACTCACATACTTACACACACTCACTCACTCCCTCACAGACACACACACTCACACAAACTCACACAAACACATTCATAGACACACACTCACACACAGACTTACACACTCACTCACAGACTCACACTCAGAGTCTTACACACACAGACACACCGACACAGACACAAACCCTCACAGACACACACACAGACTTACACACATGCACTCACAGACATACACACCCACACTCAGACACACACAGACACACTCAGAGACACACAGACACACTCACTCACATACATAAACTCACACACTCATTGACACACACTCCATCACTCTCAGACAGACACACTCACACTCACAGGCACACACAGACTTACACACACTCATTCACACACTTACAGACACTCCCTCTCACACATACTCACTCACACAGACACAATCACACACACACACACTGAAAGACTTACACACACTCACACACACACAGAGGCACACACTAACACAGATAAACACACACACAGACACATGCACACAAGTGTGCACAGTGGCGGCATTAGCAGCTACTGACCGGCGTTCTTAGCATATGTTAAAGGCTACTCGTGATATCAGCAATAGGGGAACATTCTCATTAATACAGACAGGACACAAAGGTCAGCAGCCAGATTCAATGTTACTTACATCAGATCCAAGGATCTGTTTTCAGACTGATTGATATTAAGGTCAGAATCCTATGCCTCACTAGTGCATATATTAGTGCTGGCTGTCATTAACATGTCATTGTGAGACTCTGCAAGTCCACCGCCATAGCGGTATCAGTCTACATTTCAGCTAACAACAATCATGTCTTACATATCTGGCTATATGATCGCTTACATGTTGGGGGGGGGGGGGGGGGCTGTCATTGAAGGAATGTCTACCTGAGAGGCACAATGAAAACCTTAAACCTCATACATTTTCTTCATAATTCTTACAGATGCAGAAGATGCCTTCATGGACCTGAAGTGTACCTAAAACAAAACAAAAACATAACACCTACAAAATAAAGCCTTACAAAAGATAGGGACTGTAGCATCTCTTCTCAACAGCATTCCTCAGTGACCATCGATTGGTGAAATGTTAAACAGAACCCTACATGTCTACAGAGAAGAGGATCATGGACCATGTGATGGGAGGTAGCCATCTACGTACAAAATATCACCATGACATAGGCCAAGATCCAAGTCACTGTAGCCAGGTTAGATTAGGGTAACATTGTGACCAATAGATTGTCACTGAGGAGTGCTGTTAAGGCACAAACATCTGCGCAGTGCCTAGGTCCTCCTCTGCCTAGGCACAGGGCCCCAATCTGTCTCCCTGGTGATTGTGGCGGGGTAGGGGGAGGCAACCCCCCGGAAGGCAGTGGTGTAGGCATGGTGGGTGAAGAGGAGGGGCCGGGCTGCCGGGGATGCCTCCGGGGTGGAGGAGGCGGGGCTGGGGACTAGAGAGGGTTGCATGGCTTCTGCGGTTACTTCCTGGTCCACCCCATTCCTAAGCAGCCCGGCCAGGTAGGATTCAGTCATCAGGTGGTGCCTCCTCTCCTCCCTATTGCAACTGGCCAGGCTGTGCATGACCTCTGCATGATTGGCAGGGATTCTGGCCTGGATCCCCCAAAGACACTCGACCTACAGTCGCCTGAGGGCCAGCAACATAAATCAATCAAAGTTTGGCTGTATATGTATGATGGAAATAAATGTGTGTATTGTGTATTTAATAACTGTTGGGGGCTAGGGTGTGGGGAATGGGATGGTGGGTTTATGGAGTGACCTAGCTCTATGTGTCTCTATGTGTGTACTTTAAATTATGTGTATTGCAATTATGTGTAATTGGTAAATATGTGTAATCAAGGATTAAATGTTATAAATGAAATGGAGAAGTTTGATGATAGTAGATATTTAGTAAGAAACAAAGGGGAATTTATAAATTGTTAGATGGAAAGCACAATAGTATAATTTAAATAATTAATTGTATGATAATTCCTACATAATAATGGAAGTAAATAGTAATTAAACAACTGAATAAATATAAAATTATAAATTGAATATATTCATAATATTTACACAAATGTAAAAAAGAATTGTGGTTATTACTGCTAATTTTTGGATTGCTCGGTAATGCTATTTTCAAGAGAAGACCAGTTGTAATTTATTCAGCTGGTTCCCTTGAAATTATGTTAGTAAAAAAAAAAAAAAAAGAGATTATACCTGTTACAGTTAAAGTAGATATTAATGAATTAAGTTGGTCAGATCATGGATTGCTATCCTTACATTGCAAATAAATAATACCTATATCCCTAGGAGAAGCTGGAGGATGGAAACTAGTACAGAAACAGAAAAATTAAACAAAGTGACACAGGAGTTTTTTTAATTAAATTTAAATTAAGTGAAGCAGGAAGCTACAGTATGGAATACTCACAAAGTTTATGTTAGAGGGATTTAAACCCACTGGGCAAATATTAGGGAAAAAAATTATTATATGGCGGTAAGATTGGCCCATTTAGCTAATTTGGGACCAACAGAGGAAATACCATGTTGGTTAGATATTGAACAATCTTTAATGGGTACAACCAAACTGACAGATATTCTGTGGAAAAATATAAATATGGAGGTGATGTCTCCAAATGTTACACGGATAGTCAAAACTAATTTAAAACATTGGAAAATATTAACAAATAAGTATGACTTGTTAAATAAACAATCTTTAGCATATACTATCCAATCTTGATTAGTGAAATATACACCTAATGAAAGTTTAATATGGGTAAAATTGAATTTGCACTAAATAGTAGATCTCTATAAGGAAAATAGAATAAGGAAATATGATATTCCACCTTCTTATTGGCTGAAATATAGATCTTTACTGCAGATTTTAATTAAGTAATTATAAAATACATAAAAATTACAACCTAACTGAATTTGAAAAAAATTGTTTGAATTTGGATAAAAGTAAATTAATAACAAAATGTTATATCATATCTATGAAAAAGGAGATATATAAAACTAAAAGAATAGCAAGGTGGGAACAAGATATTCAAGAAACATGGAGTGAAGGAATATGGTTTAACACTTTCACTTCAACAACTAAAGCAGTTAAATGTATAATGTACAGAGAGATTTACTTTAAAATAGTACAACGATGGTACTATGTACCAATAACATTAGCACAATTTAATAAAAAAAACTTTAGATAAGTGTTGGAAAGAGTGTGGTCAACTCGGGACACTATATCATCTATGGTAGGAATGCCCCAAAATTAAAAATTTTGGAAAATATGCTTGTTAAAAATCAAAGAAATTACAAATATGGATTTATTAAAAATTCCTAAAGCAGTGTTATTACACATCTTTCCTGCAGAAATTAAATATACGACTAAGAAACTGTTATTTCATATCTTAATGGTTTGTAAAACCACACTGGTTAAAAAGTGGAAGTCTGATCAAATACCTAGATGGTCAGAGATACAATATATTCTTGAGAAAAATAAAGATTTGGAAGTAAATAATTGTATGAAATTTTAACTCAGACAAAAGTAAGAAATAAGACATGGGAACTATGGGATAAATACTATGAAAATAATTAATTATGTTTAAATACATTCTTGTATCCACCTAAATTTTCGCCTTTCTTATTGTATTTCTTTTGTATTAAACCTTTTTTTTATGAAATATCAGAATGTACAGTGGATATAAAAAGTCTACACACCCCTGTTAAAATGTCAGGTTTCTGTGCTGTAAAAAAATGAGACAAAGATAAATCATTTCAGAACTTTTTCCACCTTTAATGTGACCTATAAACTGTACAACTCAATTGAAAAACAAACTGAAATCATTTAGGTAGAGGGAAGAAAAAATATAAAAATAAAATAATATGGTTGCATAAGTATGCACACTCTTAAACTAATACTTTGTTGAAGCACCTTTTGGGTATGAGTCTATCAGCATGGCACATTTTGACTTGGCAAGATTTGCCCACTCTTCTTTGCAAAAACACTCCAAATCTGTCAGATTGCGAGGGCATCTCCTGTGCACAGCCCTCTTCAGATCACCCCACAGATTTTCAATCGGATTCAGGTCTGGGCCATTCCAAAACTTTAATCTTCTTCTGGTGAAGCCATTCCTTTGTTGATTTGGATGTATGCTTTGGGTCGTTGTCATGCTGAAAGATGAAGTTCCTCTTCATGTTCAGCTTTCTAGCAGAAGCCTGAAGGTTTTGTGCCAATATTGACTGGTATTTGGAACTGTTCATAATTCCCTCTATCTTAACTAAGGCCCCAGCTCCAGCTGAAGAAAAACAGCCCCAAAGCATGATGCTGCCACCACCATGCTTCACTGTGGGTATGGTGTTCTTTTGGTGATGTGCAGTGTTGTTTTTGCGCCAAACATATCTTTTGGAATTATGGCCAATGGACAGCCAATGGAGATCATTGTGTTGAAAATTTAGCAACTGCCCGCTAGACAATGCTACGTTCCCACATTGATCTTATAGTGGTTGGATACCAGCAGCAGTAGGGTCTGATATTTAAAAGTGGGTTTAATGTTACATAGTTACATAGGCCCTCATTCAATTGCAATTTGGCCAATTGAATAGGGGTCTAAATAAGCACATAACATATATTTTTTAAAGAAGTTTTTGGTTAGTGAAAACCTTGCTTTTGTATAGATCTTTACTAACTAAAAACTTATTTAAAAAATATATGTTATGTGCTTATTTAGATCCCTATTCAATTGGCCAAATTGCAATTGAATGAGGGCCATAGTATTTAAGGTTGAAAAAAGACTTTCAGTCCATCAAGTTCAACCTTTTAAGATCTCCTCTGATCTGCAATATGCGGATTAACTATTGATTCATTATTTGTTAATTTATTATTAATCAATTATTTAATGTTTTTTTTTGTTTTTTTTTATTATTATTAATTAGTCCAGAGGAAGGCAAATAGAGAAGAAAAAAAAAAACAAGCGAGACTTAGCCAATTGTCTCAAGGGGAAATGTAAAAAATTTGGATCATTATTGTCTCTCTAATTATCCATGATAACCCTGAATACCCTTTTTAATTAGAAATAAATCTAGTTTTGATTTATTTTAAATAACTGAATATAAATCAATGTCTAATTAAAACTTCTAGTGTATGTTGTTTGGGCACTATAGTGGTTCTTTAACAATGACATATCTTGCTGTTTTCAACTTCTTTTCCCTGCTGACAATTTTCAACTGGCTTCTAATTGATAAAAGCATGTTCTTCTTATAGGCTGCTCAATCTGCTTCATTATAAGTCTCAGATCTGACACTTTCTCTGCACACACTTGCTCATCATCAATGCTCAGGGAAGTCTCATCTCTGACCCATACAGTTCTAGATAACTAGTCTAGATAATCTAGTTTCTTGGCTTAAACATTAGATAAAATGACACACTCACAACAAGAGTTTCCTCAACACATCAAATATGTTTTCAGCAGATTAATATTCCAACACACTCTCAGACACTTAGCAGTGTCCTCCCTTCCATAAACACCGTTACCTAATCTGTCTGTATGTGTCCTCCCATGGAAACTATATTAGAAACTTTTTGGTGGAGGGGTTATTTGACCCATTGATTAATTGCATCTAACAATATTGTATTTTCTACAGCAAGAGCTGTGCAAATATATGGCACAATACAGATACAATATACAAATAAATAGCTGCATGCAACTGTTATAAACAACAGACATGGCTTTAAAATGTTGGATAGTATAGAGACTCTATGGTTCATTACAAAATCAAAACATTTTGATTTATTGGTTTTCTGTTGGTTTCCACTGTCATGTACCTAGGTTTAATCCAACTAGACTAGTGCATAGCACAATTGTTGTGTGATATTTCAGTTTTGATATATAGAAACAACATGTATGGTGGACCGTCAAAAGTCAGAGAGTTGAAAATATTTCCCCTTATTGACCAATATCTTCCAATATTTCACATGATTATCTTCTGTCGCATACTGTACAGGAGAAATGCTGAGTGGGATGATGATGAATGTTTTCACCAGAAGTAGCTGTTTAGGTCTGAAGTGTGGTGGGCTTGTACTTTTCATGAATGATTCAGTGTAATGACCCCTCGGCAGGTGACATTCCTTCCCATCTCAGCAAGAATCCAACACCAAGAGCTCTTACTGAGTGGTGAGCAGGTGTGTAGAGTCTCTTGAAGCTGAATGAGGGCCATTGTTGGTTGCTAACTTTAGCTCATGCTCTTTATGGTATGAGTGCTCCTGTTTTGGGAAGCACATTGAAATCTTCTGCATAAGAGGATGAAAGAAGAGGGAATATAAGAAGAACACCCAAGTTAACACATTATGGGCCATTTGAGCCAATCACATCACAACCCAGCAATATTGTAAGTTTGCTTGATATTTTACCGGTGTTACCAAATAAGAGGTTAGACAAGCTCATGCAGGATAACATTCAATAGATTTTCAAATGCCGTTGAATTTAGTTATACCTGCACACCACTATACAGTTCTTCTGAGTATTGGATAATGCTACCGTGTGGTATAACTTTGCAGGATACTAAACTGACAAAATTACTACTAATCTCTTATATTTTATCACTACTGTGAGCCCTCAATTTAACCGATTAATATGGCGGAATCTGTATTCATTTAATCCAAGTGTCAGGTAAATTATAAAGTTGGTATTTTTTTTAAAACACACATATTGCTATTAAAACACACATTAATTTGTATAGCCATTGAAGCATAACAATCTCTTCACAAACTATAACATATACACAGTCGAGTCCCGTTATTATGTAATATCCTGTATAACCACAGTGTGCAGCACGGACAGCAGCTAGACCGTGTGGTAGTGAGACAATAAGATGCTGGAAGGTTGGCAAGGGTATCTGGAGCCATGCAGACTGAGGTGCATCAGAAATCTTACTCATGCTCCTCCAACCACTTCCGGACAGTTCTAGCCATATGACATGTTGCATTGTCCTGCATGAAGATCCCATCCGCTCCAGGGAAGACAGTCAACATGTATGGGTGTACTTGATCTGCAAGGATGGATAGATAATGCAATTGGTTGAGAGTGCCTTCTAGACAATGCCAAAAACACATTTACCACACCAACATCTGTCCAGACAATGGAGCATAAAATGTTACCCAAAGAGGGCAACTCTTTGCGAATCAGAAGAGGTCAAATTTTGGTACTGTCATGCAAATTGAAGCTGTTTCTGACGCTGAAAATACAGTGTGAAGTAACCAACCATTTTCTTCTAAGCCCCATGCACAACAGGGTTGGCTGTACTGTCATTTTAGACATGAGCCTGGTAGCCCCCTGGTTCGTTTGGATGGCGAGTTGCTCAACTGTACGGTGCCGGTTGGCCCTCACACATTCACAGCCGACGTTCACCTTTGACATCAATAGCACGTGGTATTCCGCAGTTTTTACGCCGTTTATTTGCAATGGTATCATTTATTCAGTCACTGTACACTAACCACAGCAGCACACGAACAGTTCCCAAACTGCGCTGTTTCAGAAGTACTGCCTTGGCCCGAAAACCAATGACCATCACCTTTTCAAAGTCAAATAAATCACACATTTTACCCATAGCAGCAATGATTGATATGTTTGCGAGAATGCCTTCATGTCACCTTATATACCCTCCAAAGCCAGCTCACAACATGTGCTGCATTTCATTGGCTACGAGCTGCTGACATCAAAAGTAGGAGGTCGTCATAATAATGTGACTCAACGCTCTATGAGACAGCCGAAACTACATGAGACTCGCCAAAACACTCACAAAGGTAAATTTACTTAAGTTTAATTGAAGTTAATTAGCAACTATGTTATATTGCAGTCGCTAATGACCCTACCTCCTGAGAAATCATCTCACAACTAGAATACTCGCTAAGCCTAACCAGCTAATCAGAACACTCTAATACAAGTGTACATGCTAAACTTACGGTAATACTCGAGACTAACGTTAACACACTGAACTATTAGTAACAAGACAATGGTCCTAATGTGATCACTGCATGGAAGGAGGTTAATATGATAAAAAAAAGTATGCGGGGGAAGACGGGATATGAACTCTTCCACCTAGCCTACCTCCTTGATATTAATTAAATAAAGTGTGTTGGTCCCACAATAACTGAATGTAGCTTTTAGGTAATTGTTTTATTTTATTTTATTATGTAGTTTTTTATTTTATTTTTTGAAATGTAGAGTTTAGCTCCAAAACCTTTTAGAAGGGGATTGAAGCCTGTAAGAAAAACTGGGGGGACAATAGGACCCACTTAGGCTACTAGATCCTACTCCAAGGTTTTATTTATGATCCATGCATAAATAAAATTACTAATGGAAGAGTAGAAAGCTGTTCTTTGTTGTTCAGTCATGATATATATATGCTATCAACGCACTCATATGTTTATCTAAACATATGGATAGCGAAACAAGGTTTGGTCTCATAGGACACCATAAGCCCTAAGTCACTAGCAATTAAATGATATTAGATAAGGCCAAATGATGATGAAATACAAACTTAGTTCCATAGTCTCACATCAGCTCTCTTGACCATTTCCATCATTATATACCACTAGGGTAAGAAAAAAAAAGATAAAATCTTAAACACTAGACCATCTATCTCAAACTGACTTTCTATCAGATCCTTCCCTCTTCAACGAAATGAAAAACCTTTCTAACTTTGCACACCTTTCCACCTTAGCATACTTAGGTTTCACTTTCTTCCTGGCCCTTGCTATACCTTATCTGTTATGCTTGCCCTGGTTTCTGCTTCTTCCATTCTGAAAAAGCACTTTGTACATAAAATTCGAAGCTCAAAAATGGGCCCTCCATTTTTAGCACTTTGCTAATAATGTACTTTCCATGTCCTTATGCCCTGTACAACACTATGGAATATGTTGGCACTCTACAAATAAAAGTTAATAACAATAATAATATACAAAAATATTTCCTTCCACGCTGGCCAATATTTAGGCTGTTGAACATGGAAAACCCAACACACTTTGTTTCAGGAGACCTATCACAAAAAAATGTTTATTCAACACAGTAGTTCAGGGAGACACTAGAGATGCACATGATGCACATCCCTACAAACCTTCTCAGAAGTAAGAGAGCAAAACCCTGTATCGCAGATCAAATCTCAGATTCTCAAACTCTCTCTTTTGTGGCACTTGGAAACATATTTTTTTCTAGAATTCCTCTATTTTGCCTTAGTCCATTCTGCCACTAAAGCAGTGAATTATTAGGCACCACTTAAAAAAAAGGCCATTGTAGAGCTGGCAAAAGTACATAGAAGGGCAGCAAAATCAATAAGGACACTGGAGAAACTTAGGGCCCTATTAAATTCCAGCCTCGTAAATAAGAGGCTTACTGCAAAGTTTCTCTAAGTTCCAATGCTATTAAATTAGCCCTGCTGCGAGCAACATATGAGCTACGCAGCAGGGCCGTACATATCTACACTGCGTAAATGTACATGAGGAGTGACAGCCTGCGAGATGATATCGCAGGCTCACACTCCTCATCAATTGCTGCGGGGGTCCTAAAAGGGACCTCCGCGGCAGTCCCCCACATAAGCCCTGCCGTGGGGGTACTCCGAATACCCCCCCCGGCACCTAAAATTAACCCCCCCTCAATGCGGGGGTCCCCGTCGGGACCCCCGAAGTGTCCTCACATGAACACCTTGCTGCAGGGGTCCATAGGAACCCCCGCAGCCCCCACACATTAACCCCTTGCAGCGGGGGTCCTCGATCGGCACCGATCAGGCCCCCAGCTGCATTTAAAACGTTTAAATTCCCCGCCGCGGCTCCTTAAAGGGGCCGCGGCACACTATTACCCAATCCCGGCCGCGGCACTTAAAATTAACCCCCCTCTATGCTGGGGGTCCCCATCGGGACCACCGAAGTGTCCCCACATAAACCCCCTGCAGCGGCGGGCCCCGATCGGCACCGATCGTGACCCTGCTGCAATTCAATTTTAAATTTCCCGCCTCGCGGGTCCTCAAAGGACCGTAAAGGTCCTGAAAGGACTCGCACTAAAAATATTAACCCCAGGCAACTATAATTACCCCATTAACTCATGGTGGTCAATACAGACCACCATAAGGCCTAAATTAACCCATTAACTCATGGTGGTCAATACAGACCACCATAAGGCCTAAATTAACCCATTAACTCATGGTGGTCAATACAGACCACCATAAGGCCTAAATTAACCCATTAACTCATGATGGTCAATACAGACCACCATAAGGCTCTATTTAACCCCATCAGTCCCATAAGGGTATATTATTACCATTATGGGCCTGTTACAACCCAACATTAACCACATAAGTGCCATGATGGTCCTCAAGGACCATCATGACACTAACTACAAACACTACACTATAACCCCCAATAAACCATTTAATCTAAACTAACCCCCCTCTACACTAATCTATTAACACTTACACTACCTACCTACACCTAATAAACCTCCCCAACGCTCGAATTACAAAAAACAAGAAACCTACAGTACAGAAAACAAAAAACCTACAGTACAAAAAAAACAAAAACAAATTACAACCCCACCCCCCACTACAGAAAACAAAAAAATACATTACAACCCCACCCCCCACTACATAAAATAAAAAAATTACACACCTGAAAAGGAAAGACAGATAAACACAATACAATACATACATATAATACATTACATACATTACATACAATACATGACATTACATACATTACATATAATATATTACATATAATATATTACATATAATATATTAAATATAATATATTACATATAATATATTACATATAATATATTACATATAGTCCAAATCAAATACCCCCTATCTATCTAACATACAATCTATTTAATTTAAAATAAATCCTAACTATATCAAATACATCCCCCTATCTATCTAATATACAAAAAATCCTAAATACATACACAGACCCTAATTCTAAAATAAAATAAAATAATTACAGTCCTAACTACATACACAGACCCTTATTCTAAACTAAAATAAAATAATTACAGTCCTAACTACATACACAGACCCTTATTCTAAACTAAAATAAAATAATTAATTACAGTCCTAACTACACAGACCCTAATTCTAAGCTAAAATCAATAAATTAAGACCACTTACCTTTAAGATGTTGCTTCAGATCACTAACCTATGGGTCAAACAAAAAAAAACATTAGTACAAAACATTAACATTTAATAAATAAACATTATATGCATTCTAAATATTCAACTCACCTTTACAGCATGTCCCGTCACTGTTTAGCTCTTCCGGCGCGGCCCTGTTAAAAAAAAAACACAATACATGAATATATTAATACAATATATAAACAATAAATAAAATACACAAATAAACATCTAAATATACATTTATCTTACCTCCCCGCGATGTCCCCGGCCTTCTCTCCTTCAGCCCCGGCTGGGCCGCGGAACCATCCGCGCTCTAAAAAAAAAACTAACGGAGGTCTGCACTGGCAGACCTCCCCGACGCTAATGAACCTCCCGGAGTCGTTTCCGGGAGGAAATTGGCATTGGCGGCTTGTGATTGGCTGAAAAGGCTGTCAGCCAATCAAAAGTCGTCAATGTAGGAGCCAATCAGGATGCACAGATGTCTTCTACCAATCACTCCGTGGGGGTGTATCCCATAGTGATTGGCTGAAGGCATCTGAGCGTTTCCCAGAAAGATAGACAAGTGTTTTAGCCAATCAGGGTGGGATATTGGGGTGTATCCCATCCTGATTGGCTCACACATTGACGACTTTTGATTGGCTGAAATTGATAGACAGCCTTTTCAGCCAATCACAAGCCGCCAATGCCAATTTCCTCCCGGAAACGACTCCGGGAGGTTCAGTAGCGTCGGGGAGGTCTGCCAGTGCAGACCTCCGTTCGTTTTTTTTAGAGCGCGGATGGTTCCGCGGCCCAGCCGGGGCTGAAGGAGAGAAGGCCGGGGACATCGCGGGGAGGTAAGTTAAATGTATATTTAGATGTTTATTTGTGTATTTTATTTATTGTTTATATATTGTATTAATGTATTCATGTATTGTGTTTTTTTTTTTAACAGGGCCGCGCCGGAAGAGCTAAACAGTGACGGGACATGCTGTAAAGGTGAGTTGAATATTTAGAATGTATAGAATGTTTATTTATTGGATGTTAATGTTTTGTACTAATTTTTTTGTTTTGTTTGACCCATAGGTTAGTGATCTGAAGCAACATCTTAAAGGTAAGTGGTCTTAATTTATTGATTTTAGCTTAGAATTAGGGTCTGTGTAGTTAGGACTGTAATTATTTTATTTTAGTTTAGAATAAGGGTCTGTGTATGTAGTTAGGACTGTAATTATTTTATTTTAGAATTAGGGTCTGTGTATGTATTTAGGATTTTTTGTATATTAGATAGATAGGGGGATGTATTTGATATAGTTAGGATTTATTTTAAATTAAATATATTGTATGTTAGATAGATAGGGGGTATTTGATTTGGACTATATGTAATATATTATATGTAATATATTATATTTAATATATTATATGTAATGTATGTAATGTCATGTATTGTATGTAATGTATGTAATGTATTATATGTAATGTATTATATGTAATATATTATATGTAATGTATGTAATGTCATGTATTGTATGTAATGTATGTAATGTATTATATTTAATATATTATATGTAATGTATTATATTTAATATATTATATGTAATATATTATATTTAATATATTATATGTAATGTCATGTATTGTATGTAATGTATGTAATGTATTATATGTATGTATTGTATTGTGTTTATCTGTCTTTCCTTTTCAGGTGTGTAATTTTTTTATTTTCTGTAGTGGGGGGTGGGGTTGTAATTGTTTTTTTTTTTCTGTACTGTAGGTTTTTTTGTTTTTTGTACTGTAGGTTTTTTGTTTTCTGTACTGTAGGTTTTTTGTTTTTTGTAATTAGAGTGTTGGGGAGGTTTATTAGGGGGTAGGTAGTGTAGGTAGGTAGTGTAAGTGTTAATAGATTAGTGTAGAGGGGGGTTAGTTTAGATTAAATGGTTTATTGGGGGTTATAGTGTAGTGTTTGTAGTTAGTGTCATGATGGTCCTTGAGGACCATCATGGCACTTATGTGGTTAATGTTGGGTTGTAACAGGCCCATAATGGTAATAATATACCCTTATGGGACTGATGGGGTTAAATAGAGCCTTATGGTGGTCTGTATTGACCATCATGAGTTAATGGGTTAATTTAGGCCTTATGGTGGTCTGTATTGACCATCATGAGTTAATGGGTTAATTTAGGCCTTATGGTGGTCTGTATTGACCATCATGAGTTAATGGGGTAATTTAGGCCTTATGGTGTTCTGTATTGACCATCATGAGTTAATGGGTTAATTTAGACCTTATGGTGGTCTGTATTGACCATCATGAGTTAATGGGTTAATTTAGGCCTTATGGTGGTCTGTATTGACCATCATGAGTTAATGGGTTAATTTAGGCCTTATGGTGGTCTGTATTGACCATCATGAGTTAATGGGTTAATTTAGGCCTTATGGTGGTCTGTATTGACCATCATGAGTTAATGGGGTAATTTAGGCCTTATGGTGGTCTGTATTGACCATCATGAGTTAATGGGTTAATTTAGACCTTATGGTGGTCTGTATTGACCATCATGAGTTAATGGGTTAATTTAGGCCTTATGGTGGTCTGTATTGACCATCATGAGCTAATGGGTTAATTTAGGCCTTATGGTGGTCTGTATTGACCATCATGAGTTAATGGGTTAATTTAGGCCTTATGGTGGTCTGTATTGACCATCATGAGTTAATGGGGTAATTATAGTTGCCTGGGGTTAATATTTTTAGTGCGAGTCCTTTCAGGACCTTTACGGTCCTTTAAAGGACCCGCGAGGCGGGAAATTTAAAATTGAATTGCAGCAGGGTCACGATCGGTGCCGATCGGGGCCCCCCGCTGCAGGGGGTTTATGTGAGGACACTTCGGGGGTCCCGATGGGGACCTCCAGCATAGAGGGGGGTTAATTTTAAGTGCCGCGGCCGGGATTGGGTAATAGTGTGCCGCGGCCCCTTTAAGGAGCCGTGGCGGGGAATTTAAAAGTTTTAAATGCAGCGGGGGGCCTGATCTATGCAGATCGGGGACCCCCCCTGCAATGGGTTTATGTGGGGACACTTCGGGGGTCCCGATGGGGACCCCCAGCATAGAGGGGGGTTAATTTTAAGTGCCGCGGCCGGGATTGGGTAATAGTGTGCCGCGGCCCCTTTAAGGAGCCGCGGCGGGGAATTTAAAAGTTTTAAATGCAGCGGGGGGCCTGATCTATGCAGATCGGGGACCCCCGCTGCAAGGGGTTAATGTGGGGGTGCTGCAGGGGTCCTGATAGAGACCCCTGCAGCATGGGGATGTGTATAGGGTGCAGGGGGGAGCCTCACACTGCTGTCTCGGGCTGTTCCGAGGCAGCACGTAGAGGCTTTCGGATCCCTTGCGTGGACTTTTTGTCCACGTAGGGATTCTTACGATATGCGAGACTTGTGCATAGATTTAAGGCTACGTAGCTCTCTCGGAGCCTATTCTCGGCCATTTTCTCGCAGTCATATTGCAAAGCAGGCTGCGAGAGATTCGGTTCTCGCAAACAGCAGGAAAACTGCCTTTTGCGAGCACCGAGAGAACTACGAGGGAGAATTTAATAGGGCCCTTAGCTATGAAGAAAACTAAAACTAACACTTGATGAGCTAGAAGTGATAATGGGCAAAATATTTTTAAGAAGGTTAAAAGAGTAAAAGCAACTTTTCATTCAGTCATTTTTTATTGAAGACATATTTGGGAAATAACAAGATATGAAACAGGTGTGCAGATCTTTTTTCAAACACACATATTATTAGCAATCACTTTACAGTCCTTTACAGGAAACATGAAAACTTATACAGTTATAATAGATTAAGTTTTACTTTTACATTCCTTTTTTTTGTGTGTAATTTTAACTGGTTTATGCACCTTTTTTGGGTGGATTTACCTGCTTGCTTGAGGGGAAGAGACATTAAAATGCTAGTAAAGTTTGCACTTGTCTCTAAAACCTTCATTGTATTCCAGTCTCCACCCCCTTGACCAGGCAGGTATATAAGAAGAAATGGTGCCCCACAAAATGGCATTTAGCTACATTGAATAGTTAGTTATTTAAGGATATATTTAAAATTTGATCCATTATAGCAGGGGTGGGGAACATCAGGCCCGAGGGCCGTATAAGGCCCCTGGAGTATTCTGATGTGGCCCTTCTCCTTATTCAAAACAACAAAGTCAGAGGTGCTCATCAGAGAAAGAACCAACCTTAATAGGTCATGGCCATGATAAGCCACTCTGAGAGCAACATCTTTTATCTCACTTGTGCCCTTCACAGGGAGAAATATCCTGTAGTATATCAGTCTGGTCCCACTCAAAAGAGTGACCCAGCCCTGAAATACCAGGCAATTCTACCCTGAACAGGAGAAACAGCAAACTCCAGACGCGTTTCTGCCTTTATGGGCTTCGTCAGTGAGGTGCAGCTGAACCCCCTAAGGCACAGTGAGCAAGGGGTCCACGTCTGGAGTCCCCTATTACCTTCTCCTTATTCCATAACCAATGAGAAAGTGCTAATGACACAGACAATGAGATAGGAAGAGCTGATGATAGCAGTTCTAGCCATCACATTAGAGGTGAGTTAATTAAATGTTTGACCAAATATAGCAGGCAAATATCTAAGTTGAAAATTTTGTACGGCCCTCGAATGATTTTATAAATATTCAAATGGCCCTCGGCAGAAAAAATGTTCCTCCCCCCTGCATTATAGTATGTCCCTTCACGGACAATTACAACAATAGCAGTTCTGTGAACCCTATGTATAGGTCTAGACAAAATCTTTCAAGGCACTGTTTGTGGATAGAAGTTCCATTTTGTCTAGATGCAGCAGTTTCTACTAACTAGGAGTATGAGAGTGGTGTATATCTTTTTATCAGTTGAGGTAAAGCTAGGGAGAAGGGAAGATGGGGAGATTTGTTATGTCATTGGAGCATTTAATATTTGACACAACCCTAATCCCCTGCAGAAGCTCAGAAGCAGATGGTTGAAAGGTTAACTACAAATCCTGCTCCTTCAAACATGTTAATGCTCCTCTTATCTACACATCTTAACTGAAAATACAGCTTTATTATATATTCCATGCCAAATCATGGCGTTAGACCCAAATGTTTCATCATTAAGTGCTCCGCTAATAAAGCCCATCTCCTGCCAGTTACAATTTCACTGCTTTACACAAAATGTTATGCATTTGTCTCCTTAATAGTGTTAGGACAAAAACATATTTATTACATTGGATATTATAGTAATTAAAACCATGTGAACGGTAGTAAAACTACCATATTGTATATAAAAACATTTATATGGTAAAAATTTGTTTGACAGATGATAATTCTATGCAACTGTCCTTAATCAGCACTCAAGTCAATATTTAATTTTTTTTTATTTTTTTTTTAACAACCCAGGAATTGGTAACTTTTGCTATTTTACTAGATTCTGCAAAATGCTAATCCCGGGAAAGCTTTATGTAGGTTGCAAATTGAGAATATGCAGAGGTAGTTTTGGCAACTGTTAAAAATAACTCTGCAACACTGCACAATTTTTTCTAAACATCCACACAAGCATTTAATTCTGTTCTCTGCCAGCGAAACGCGTGTGGAATAAACTGGGACAATGCTGAATATCTCCAATCAATTTACAAACAACTAAAGTATGTTAAATGAGTACTGGTACTTTCCAAATTGGGGTTGTATAATCACTGGCAACAATGTAGGATAATAAAGAAGTGAATGGCTTTTCATTGACTTCACCTGATGTACTGATTGTTTGCTTTGTTTTATGTTTTGGCATAAAACCTTGTGATGTTATCTTATGGAAAGAGAGTCTCTGTAACTCAGTATATAGCACAGAGTGTTTCTAAACAGACCATGGCATTATTTTCATAGATATTATTATTATACTAGTGACTTGCCAGTAAAAAATGACTAAAAAAACAATAAAAACACATTAAATACACCAAAAAAAATTACAAAAAAATCACAGACAGCAAGGGGCAACAGCCAGGACGTCTGGGAGTGAGGTGCAACGCAAATTTAAGCCCGATTTAGACTTTCACCACTTGAAAATCGCCTAAGCAAGAAAAAAAGTGGGCACCGAAAAAAATGAAAACGAGGCTACACGACCCCGGACTGCGCAAAACACTGCCAAACCGCGTAGCACTTTACACATCAAACTACGAACTAGAAAATAGCCGGAAAATGATCACAATACACATACCACATTAATAACATTACGGCTATACAATGCCGCTTTACATAATAAACCAACGACTTTACCTCGCGCACGCAGCCTATTTATAATGCACACTTGGAACATTCATTACACTTTATCATCAGGGCACCAACACTCAAACTGTATATTCTATGCTGTTGGAAAATACAAACAGATTGTTAGCTCTTCAGCCTATTGCTGGCTGCATATATTAATTATAAATACTTAAAGTATATTCATTTATTCAATAAATAATTCATCATTACTTAACTACATATACATAAAAATATATATATGTCTTTATCATGATTGATGAAGGTGCTCAGAGGACCAAAAGTACACGAGGGGCTTGCAATGAGCGCCGAAGGCGGTCAGTACAAGGCTCCCAATGAGGTGCTGATGAAGGTCCTCAGAGTACAAAATGGTTTACATTGGGTGTCAAACAGCATTTTCATGGCTTAAAATTTTATTGCCTCGACATTTTTGACGGGCAAGTCGCTAGTATATAATAGTTTTTATAGTGTGTAACGCTGCCATCGAGGGGCGTGGTCGTGATGTAATCAGGGGCAGGGCCTAAAGCAGCAATTTATATCAGCCGGCAGCCATGATGTATTCAAAGACAGCACAGAGAAAATATATCACAGATAGACACAGACCTGAGTGAGTGTGAGAGGGAGAGCGGTACAGAGAGTGAGCCACAGCTCAGACAGACAGCCAGCAAAGTGAGTGAGAGAGGGAGGGAGAGAGGTACAGAGAGAGAGAGAGAGAGAGAGAGAGACACACAGCACAGAGAGACAGACAGCAAAGTGAGTGAGAGAAAGGGAGTAGAGTGGTACAGAGAGAGAGAGAGAGAGAGAGAGAGAGAGACAGCACAGAGAGACAGACAGCAAAGTGAGTGAGAGAGAGAGAGAGAGAGAGAGAGAGGGAAAGAGACACAGCACAGAGAGACAGACAGCAAAGTGGGAGAGAGAGAGAGAGGGGGACAGAGACAGCCCAGAGAGACAGACAGCAAAGTCACTGAGTGAGAGGGAGGGAGAGAGAGAGACACAGAGAGAGAGACATCACAGAGAGACAGGCAGCAAAGCGAGAGAGAGAGAGAGAGAGGGAAAGAGACACAGCACAGAGAGACAGACTGCAAATTGAGAGAGAGGAATAGAGAGGGAGGAGAGAGACACACACACACACACAGACAGCACAGAGGGACACACAGCAAAGTGAGTGAGAGAGAGGGGGAAAGGTACAGAGAGATAGACATAGATAGAGAGAGGGGTACAAAGTGAGAGTGCACAAAGACAAAGAGAACACAGACAGCACACAGAGAAAGAAAGTGCAGACAGAGAGAGCAGAGAGAGAGAGAGAGTGCACAGACAGAGAGCACACAAAGAGAAATAATGCACAGAGAGTGCACATAGAGATAAAGAGCACACAGAGTGCAGAGAGAGAGAGAGTGCACAGAGAAGAGTGCACAGACAGAGAGCACAGAGAGAGAGACACACACACACAGAGAGAGACAGGTAGGGGTACAGAGAGAGAGGTACAGAGCCGACGATGCATACAGACAGAGGGAGCGCACACAAACAGCAAGAGAGCACAGAGAGAGCACACAGAGAGAGCAGAGACAGTGCACAGAGAGAGAGAGCATGCACAGAAAGAGCGTGCACAGAGTGAGAGAGAGAGAAAGACACAGAGGGAGGCGTACTGAGCTGGCAGCGCACACAGACATCGAGAGAGAGCGCACAGACAATTCAAGATAACATTCTAGAATGCCGTCATTTATGATGGGCAAGTTATATATATTACCTCTCTCTTATATATATATATACATACATACAACAAACCATATAATCTGATTTGTCCCCCCATCCCCCCGGTTCCTACGCCCCATCTCTTTTGTTTACCACCACACACTGTCAGAGATTAATTAGCAAAGAGGAAGGATGTTTTCAGGAAATTTTGCTTAACTTTATCCAGCTTTCAAGTACATTTTTTTTAACACTTTCA
Source organism: Discoglossus pictus (assembly GCA_027410445.1). Taxonomy (NCBI): domain Eukaryota; kingdom Metazoa; phylum Chordata; class Amphibia; order Anura; family Alytidae; genus Discoglossus; species Discoglossus pictus. The sequence continues at coordinate 75,675,533 of CM050166.1, forward strand.
CTCACAAATTTGTGTTACATTTATTTAGAAATGTATTTTTAAATTACGTTTGTGATGTCTCTTTAATTTGTGATATATGGGGTATAGCACTAAAGAAATAGAACAGTAATTAGTACACAGCCTGTAGTTTAATGATTTCTATCTTACTCTGTAGTGCTTTGTATCAAATGTGACAAAACATATGTGAAAATGAGCCAAACATACCGTATATAATAGCTTTATACACAGCAATATTTCTCTGATAACTTGTGGGTTCATTATAATGCATAATTATACATTTCCAGTGTTGAACTCATTCATATAATGGGCACCTTGTTGGAATATGTTTAGCTCAGCAAATCAACTGGAAGGACTTGTACAGGAATGATACAGCCATTCAGGAGAAGTGGCACGGACAAAAATAATTATATCAAAAATATAAGTCGGCCAGAGTAGTGAGGAGCATTGCAAATGTTTTAGGTGCCAAGGAAGAAGAGAATACGTACATACAAATATATATTGAGAATAACCAAAATGTTAGAGAAATCTGGATTTGTATTAAATGAAATAGACTCTGCAATGATGGATACTGCTCTGCACCATAAAAGTAAAGAAGTCAAAACCAAGTGTATGTTTGCGTTGTTCAGTCATGTCCAACCATCAGTGACCTCATGGACTGCAACATACCATGCTGATCCACTTGCTATTCATGGCAGAGATACAGGATTGGGTTGCCAGTTCCTTCTCCAGTAGGACACAGCATACAGCTCCTGGTATTCCTATGTGGTCTCCCATCCAAGTACTGACCAGGCCCAACCCTGCTCAGCTTCAGGGTGGTGTGACCTCTTGGTTCCCTGATTGGGATTGGACCCAGGTCGTAGCAGGTGAAATCACTGAATACTAACCACTGGAAGCCTCAAAACCAAGTACAAAGGTGTAAGAAAATACTTTGATTAATTTTACCCTGTTTTTCCTCTTTTATAATTGATTTTTAATGCTGATGTGTTATCTTTTAAAACACACAAAAAGGATCTCCGGTCATGAAGGGATCATGTATTATAAGGTCCCTCTAAATGCTTATGGACTCTCTTCAGTGCAATAATAAGCTGACATTTTTTATGTGCTTGTTATATATGGTCATTTCAGAACCTGCAGTGTCAGGAAGCTCCATAGGTGGACCAGTTTGAGAATGAATCACATATATAGTTGTGGATCTTTGCGCTGTTTGTAACGTTTGCGATGTTGGTCATGCAGTTGCGACCTTTGCGAAGCAAGGCTTGTCTGCACCACCATCACACATGTGAGCCTCGCGAAGCAAGGTGAACAGCCGCGAAAGACTTAGGCTGCATTGTGAGGGGCGCAAACCCTAAAAACAAACAAAAACATTTAACAAATATAATAACACACTCACAGACAGCACAGGGGGAGAGCCAGGAAGCCTGGGAGTGAGGTTGCAAGCAAATTTGAGCCATATTTGGGGGTTTCCGTCAATCCAAAATCGGCTTTGCAGAGAAAAAAATGGCGGATGAAAAACGTAAAATATTCTGAAACTTCATGAAAAGGAGGCTGAGCAAAACCAGGCACACAGGACTTAGAAAATACATGATGGCAAAGACAATAACACTTACACCAACAACGCCAGGCACGCGGGACTTTGAAAAATTCAGCAGACACAGAGAGGAAAAACACACAGGGAAGGCACAGGGGGGAGATGGTGGAAAGAGACACATGGCATTCCCAAGCACAAAACTTGCAGGCTAACGAACACTACAATGAGCGGCCCGTACACTAGGCGGGAGCAAAGGCTTGCAATGAGCGCCGAAGGTGATCAGTGCAAAGCAGGAGAGTTGAAGTACACAGGGGAGAGGGTCGCAATGAGCGCTGAATGTGCTCAGAGGAGTAAAAGCCTCACATTGTGTGGCGAACAGCATTTGCTGCCTTACCATTTTAATCCTGTCTTTTTTGACGGGCAAGTTCCTAGTTCTTATTTAAAAAACGCTTATAAAAGTATGCATCAGTTTTAAAAATACGATTTTTTTTTTAATGATATGTTTGATGATATAGAGCAGTCCATGTCCCTTTAAAAAGCCTAATTTGTACAGGTATTTTCTCCAGGTTGTTGGGTCCGACTCTCCGTGACCCTATGGACCTCAACACACCAGGCACATCTTCTGTCTAGTTGTGCTCATCCATAAGCTTTTCTTGGCAAATATAGTGGTATGTGTTGCCAGCTACTTCTCCAGTGGATTGCAATTTGTTGGATCTAGCTCACAGCTTCATTGAAGTACACAGGCCCTTTCACTTTCACCGCGACAAAGTTGTTGTTTTTTCAGGTACATAATACAAATCTTTCATGAAAAGGAGAAAAATAATATCATTCCATTGATTCAGATATACAAAGAAACTGTTAAAGATGTATTGCTGAGTAATGAACAGAACCTGTGCAAGGAGTGAAGGCCTTTTCATGAGTCTTGTCTCGGCTATGATTAGCCATCTGCAGGAAACTTTCTTAGAAATTATTGTGAACAAAAGTCTTGATATTGAGCTCATTACTTCCATTCACTGAAGGTAATTATAGTGTAAATAGATAAGGTGTAGTTTTCCTCCAATTTCTTCTCAATTGTATTTGAAGGTGCAGAGAAGGCTCTTATGTTCCTTGTGTTGTGCTGGATTTACTTACTGTGTTTATTCACTCCTTATATATTTGCCAAGTTCAGCTTTTATGCACACACAACTGAAGATAGCAACATGCACGCCCCCAGCCCAAATATGCAGGACCAGTGTTTGTTATGTTAGTTACAATGATTCATTTAGGTGATATGACCCCCTACACTTGGGAACATAATTAAAAGATCACTTTACTTCTATATTTTGATGAATTACATGTGAAAATAGGCAAACTTTTTCAATTAATAATACAGCTAATTGATTATTTTTATATGCTGTGCAGTTTTTCCTTTTGGTTTAACGATTTACTTCCTGAGGTGGACGGAGACTGATCCGCATAGTTGGACTGTGGCAGGTAAAAGTGGCAGTGCTTTCAGCAGGGAAACTCTTTTGTTTACAAATACACACAACTTGAGAAAGTAGTAGGTATACACAGCTCAGTAAGGAATAATTACATATAAAAATAGTTTTGGTTTCTATAAAGATTTTTCTCACCATTGGGTTCTGTTATTTAAAAGACTGTATATTTTCCTTTAGCGTTTTTTCACTGCTAAGGCTGTTTTGCAATGTTTGTGCTTTCAAAGCTGAACCAATATCAGTGTTTTATTCTGGTGAACTTTGTAAATTTGTATCGTTCTGGGAGACTGAAAAAAGAACAGAGGTTGTTTTCTATTCACTTTTTTAATTTAGTTTGTTTGTGTCGTTCAGTCGTGTCCAACTCTGGGTTGCCCTAATGGACTGAAACACACCATGCTGATCCACTTGGTATTCATGGCAGAGCTACTAGAGTGGGTTGCCAGTTCCTTCTCCAGTGGGCAACAGCATACAGCTCCTGGTATTCCTAGGTGGTCTCCCATCTGACCAGGCCCAACCCTACTTGGCTTCATGGTGGTGTGACCTCTTGGTTCCCTGACCTGAATTCAACCTAGGTCGCAGCAGTGAAAGCACTGAATCCTAACCACTGTGCCACCAGGGAACCCCTGAATTTTAGTACTACATTTTAATTTTAATGTTAATATATTGTGTGACTTGTTTATAAACTTCACCATCAAAAGCTTTATGGTCCAAATCTTTAGAATAAATTCACTTCTCAAAAACATCCAAATCTCAGATAAAAATATAATAAAAATTAGCTCTTAAAAGTATGTAACAAACATACCAATGTGCCTATAGTCCTCAGTTAACTGGAAAATGTAGTAGGGAATTAATTAAAACAAATTCTAAAATATTCCCACTATAGAGTATTACAATAATCTTACACAAAAAGGAAACACATAAAATAATATGCTGTCATTGGAACAATGATACTCTATTTTATATAATAGATTTCCAGGTGTTTATAATAGTAGATTAATTTGGGGGTCCTTTAAGTATTATTTAATAATGTTCAGAATTAATTTGCATTCATATGTTGTCTTGGTGATCACTTTATAGTTAGAAAGGTAAGACACACCAGGCAGGTCTGGACAATATATATGTCTCTGGGATTATGATGGAGCCGGGGGCTCCTTAATGCCTCCCCTAAACTGATTGATGTTGTTCCTGTGATAGTTAGAGAAGTAAGTGACTCCCATAGGAACACATGTAAGGCTGACTTGGCCCTACAGGAGATCTTAGGAAAATTTACTGAGATATTACATTGGTCCCACAGGCTACCTCAAGTCAGAAGATGTTCTTGTAGCCAAGAGGCTTGTCACATAAGGGAGATTACAATATGAGCCTTTGCAACTGTCCTTAAAATTGACTCAAGCAGATAAGAGATTGAACTATAAAAGCCAATACATTCAGTAGCAACCTCAGTCAAGATAAGGAACATTAGTAAATATTGCAACATGGAGTTTATAAAGCTAAGTGTTTCCCACTTAAATGTTCACTGTGCCATGCTGCATTAGCTAACCTATAGGTCCCAAGGTTTATTTTGAGAGAGTATATTAGAGATAGTAGGAGGTTGGTTTATTGTTGCTACCTTATCTTTTACAAGTAAATTAATCAGTAAATTATTCTAATAGTCTACACACCCCTATATTAATAATCCATATTCAATCTGCCCTATACCCCATACCCAATACCCCACCCCAACACATATTCCCCCACATACCACTTTGTGACATACCCACTATTACATACGACACACGTACCCATATTGCATACCACATACTTCATATGCACCACACATAACGCCTGCTACATACCCCATCCCATTAGCCTTGCACCCTAACATCATTAGAAATCATATAAAAGACACATAGCATGATTTTGACGTTTGAGTGAGACCTCAGAGAATAAACACTCCGCAACCACTGTTGGAAGAACACAATCTGGTGGCGGCATTGTCCTGGTCCAACCATACCTCTGGAGGTCACTCTCAACGATGGGTTATATATCCATCCTTGCAGATCAAGTGCATATATATATATATATATATATATATATATATATATACACAAAACAACAAAGTCAGAGGTGCTCATCAGCGAACGAAACCACCTTAATAGGTTAGTTCTATAGCCATGATAAGCCACTCTGAGAGCAACCTCTTTTAGCTCACTTGTGCCCTTCACAGGGAGAAATATCCTGTAGTATATCAGTCTGGTCCCACTCAAAAGAGTGACCCAGCCCCGAAATACCAGGCAATTCATGAAGTCAGACAGATCAGACATGACAACTGGAGGCATCATCACCAACTAAAAATGGAACTAAAAAGACAACTCCACCAGAACCAGGGTTAGGGATTTTGGTTAGGGATTAGGATTAATGCTAGGCTTAGAGTTAGAATTACAAGTTAGGTTTTAGGGTTATTGTTAGGGTATTGGAGGGCAGAAATAGGAAAGATCCAAAAAAACTATTTTACTCAGTGCCCCTCCCCAAGACCCCTTCCTATTAACAGTTCTCCTCCACAAGATCCCTTTCCAATGCTGCTCCTCTTCCCATAGCTGCACTCCTTCCCCTACATTCTGCCTGTGCGATGCTCCTCTGCCTGCAGCACAGCTCCATGACATACACACTCCACTTTCCAGCTCCACAGAATAACTGCAAGACTATTTCTCACTGCCTTTTCTATAATTTTGTAAATGGACTTTACCAGCTTGTACTCTCATTAATATTACTGTTTTCTATAACTTTGTAAGTCATACTTAACCCCTCTGTATAATGATTTATTGTATTGTTTTTTTGTAAACAGTTTGGATAAACACACTCCATAAATGTAATTACAGTAAATGAACCAATAATTTACAAAAATATAAAAAATATTTCAGTTACGTACAGTACATTTAACAAAATAATTGGAGATGTCACTTATCAGGCTCTATTGAGCATTGAAATGACCATTGTTGGAAACCATCTGCATCTGTTACCAGTTCCCTGGAGTACTGATTTCCCTACATTCAAAGGAATATCCTTTTGTTTATAGTTGTAGAGCATCATTACAAGAGCCTGTGAGTACTATACTACATATGGCTGGCACTTTTCTCTGCTTGTGTATGTAAGCCAATTGAACTTTTAATATATTGTTAAAAATAACTCAATTACAGTCATGAGGAAAACATCATGCAGAACAATGTTCCTCCCAGAGAATAGATGACTACCTGTCTCTTTGGCCTCTTTGAATAATTCTATGTTCTTCTCGTTACTTCTGTACAGAGGAAATTATCAACAAGCAGAGGATATCCTGTACTAGTATTGAATAGCCTTTAGTTTAAAGGTACTTCCCTTCTTGTGGGAATTTTATGTAATCAGGAGCAAACTATACAACACGCAAGTTATTTCATAGACTTAGACTTGTAGACTTTATAAACATGTCTGCTCCATTGTACACAAGTGAAAGGCCATTGTTAGGCCTGAGAGCATTTCCTTAAAATGGTAGCACTTCCTAAAGAAGCCTTACATTTCAATGCACAGTATATTATAAGTTGCATTCCCGTAAATATTTTTACGTTACAAATATTGGCTCACTGTTTGATATGTTCGTGATATTTAGATACACAATTACAAAATCAGAATGGTGTTGCATTATAGACACATTTATCTTTGCCAGGTTACCAATATCAGAAAATCAGCAGAAATGGCAGATGCATAAATTTGATTTCCACTATAATAATTAAACAGAACTTTGTGTTAAATGGGAAGTTACACCTAAACACATGGGGAAGTTGAAATATAGAAGTTAAAATACTGTATATGTGTAAAAGAACACAACATTTAGAAATACAACTGAAGCAAACATTACATTATTGGGCCATTTTGAGCCAATGAGTTCACAATTCTAATTTACAATGTTGTTGTTTTTACCCAATACCCCTATTAGGTTTCTAAGTATCACATATATAGTTGTCAGTGTTGGGAACTCTTACGATGTTGGTCACACTTTGCGAGCCTCACAAAGCGAGGCGGGCCGTCAACCACACGTGACTTAGGTTGCAATGAGCGCAAAGCGAGGCGAGCAGTTGAGGCACGCAGGACTTAGGCTCAACTGCGAGGGTTGTCACTGCGAGCCAAGTGCGTAACTCTAAAAACCCGGATTTTTTTTTTAATAATAACACTCACACACAGCACAGGGGGAGAGCCAGGAAGCCTGGGAGTCAGGTTGCAAGCGATTTTGAGCCATATTTGGGGTTTTTCAGCAATCAAAAATCGTGTAAGCGAGGAAAAACGTAAACATTTTGAAACTGGATGGAAACAAGGCTGAGCAAAGCCAAGCACGTGGGACTTAGAAAATAAAACCAACGGCCTTCTGCGCCTAACACGCAAACATTCAGCAGACACACAGAGGAGAAAGACACAGGGAAGGGACAGGTGGGAGATGGTGGAAAGAGACACATGGCATTCCCAAGCACAAAACGTGCAGGTTAACGATACCTGCAATGAGCAGCCCGTACAGTAGTAGGGAGGAAAGGGTTGCAATGAGCACCAAAGGCGCTCAGCATGGGGATCGTGATGAGCGCCGAAGGAGATCAGTGCAAAGCTGGAAAATTGAAGTACACAGGGGGAGAGGCTTGCAATGAGCGCCAAAGGTGCTCAAAGGAGCAAAAGCCTCACATTGTGTGGCAAACAGCACTGCCAGCCTTACCATTTTAATCCTGTCATTTTTGAAGGGCAATTTCCTAGTTTGATATAAACACCGGTGCTGCCATAAATGCTATGATTTTAGGATAATTCATTTTTTGTATAGAATGAAGATAAGCATGGGGAAATCCTTTTTTTGAAGCACTGTGTAGTGAATTAATTTACTACTTAACTTTTATTTGTTAATCTCTTTATGAGAGCACATAAGATCTAACTGCCTTATTAAATTACGATTTGGCCAATTGAATAGGGCTCTGTATAAGCACATAGCATATTTTTTTACAGAAGTTTTTAGTTAGTGAACTTCTATCCAAAAGCAAGGTCTTCACCAACTAAAAACTTCTGTACAAAAAATATGCTATGTGCTTATACAGAGCCCTATTCAATTGGCCAAATCGTAATTTAATAAGGCTGTTAGATCTTATGTACAGGATTCCTGTCTACGTGCTCGTAATAGTAACGTGTATTTTCTGACACGCCAATGTAACAGCTTGCAGGTGTTTGAAACCTCAATCTCTTCAAGATGCTTACCATACACACATAAGAAATGCATACAAATATGCAATAGGTTAAACAATTTGAGGATTTTTTGAAGTTTGGACCTGTAGGTAACAAGTTGGCGCTGCCTCCTCCGCTGCATATCCGTCCAGTATTCCACATGTAGCTCCTCAACCAGTTCTAAACTCCCATTGCTACTCCTCCTCCAGGCTGTAAGGGAGACCTAGGAAAGATAGGTCTGCTCCTGTGCGTCACTAGCAGGTGATGGGGGTAATCAAATCCATATAAAGTGATACCATACACAATACCAAGATGTGGCTGTTATCACATCGAAGTGCTAGTTCTAAGACTATTTATCAGTCAACCGGTTTCACGTTTTAAAGTTCCAATATTTTCTTTACTAGCCTTCTTTCCATTAATAAAAAAACTTTTAAGGGTTACTCTTACTCTACTTTGTAACTAACTTTTTGGGTAATTAAAACTTCCATTATTAGAACGTGACCATGTGTAGCTGTAGGTGTAGCTGTAATTGTAATATAGCAGATTTTTTTAGAGTTTGATCCTTTGCTATTTTTACCACAACACTTCAACATTATCACTAGTTCCATCATAAATATCCTATCCATCAAATTTAACATAAATACAAGCTGGGAATCCTACCCACGGACAACCGTTTCAAAGTTACTAGCTATCATCAGCGTGAAGTGGGATCTCAGCTTGTGTTGTGGACCTTATGAGTAGGTAGTTCACCACAATAATCATTTAATATATGGTGGGCAAAAGAGCGATAGAAGCCCTCCACCGTACAGTAGTACCGTATATATATATATCTATAGTACATATGTGTTCACATTTGAATGTCTAAAACAAGTAAAAAGCTCAGAAATTTGGATGCCTCTGCAGGATCACGGAGGAGTCCTGGATACTAGGTCATAGCAGAAAGATCAAATTGTGGTCCACCAGAGAAGGAACTGGCAACCCACTCCAGTATCTTTGCCAAGAAAACCATAAGGATGCACACAACCAGAAACACAGATGTGCATGGCATCATGCAGTTCATATGGTCACCTAGAGTTGGACACGACTGAAGGACTGAACAACAACACAAAGTGGTCCTTTACATGCACAGTCTGCAAAACATATTGTGCCCAACTAGCTCAAACACACAACATATAACAGACAGTTACCTCCAATGGCTACTGCCTGCTGACTTGATCACTGTCCATCACTCAAACTCCCAATATACCTTCTAGATAGTAAGCTCTTCATACTAGAGGCCTATACTCTCTTGCATCATATTGCCTATTGCATTTCATTGTCTTTTGTACTTCTGTATTAATTACAATGCCTTTTCTCATGGACACTTTACATTTCCCTAAATAAATAGCATTAAATAGCATTTTGGAAAGTTTTGAGTAACAATAATACAATCTAAGTCACACTCTGTTTATAGGACCACTGTAATTTATAAAAACCTTCTTAGTTTGTGGTATATTTCATAAACATAACAAGATTAGAAGCTATTATAACTAATGCACATTTGCACTTTTTTTTTAATAGAAAATCATACTTTTAACAGATTCTGCTTGTGCATATGGACTGGCATGCTGAAATGTGAATGTGATGTGTTAAATGTAATTAAAGTACCACTGTAGTTCAGCAAAACATTACAAATTGTTGTGAGGTATGTAACAAACTGATATTAGCAGCCGGGTAAATTAGGGAAAAAAAACACTTATTTTTTAATATTTTGTTTAAAGTGTTCCATATTTTCTGGCTTCAAGGATAACAGCAAGTTCTACACCTCATACATGCAGTCTTCAGCAAAATATCATGGATGCTTCCAGGGTCCAGCAGAGGTATCAACATAAATAACAAAACTAAAACCTAGCTTTGTGACATGTTCCCGCTCTTAGACACGCTCATATTTTTTCAAGCAGACATTTTTTTGATCATGCATTGGGTTTTAAATGTAAAAGTTGTCAATTAATTATTATGGACAAAATCAATGTTAATATATTGAAGCATGTGAATAAGGGACATGACTCCCCAAGGAAGGTATTGGCTCAGTTACACTCTTTAATTAGCTTTGTAACGAGCTTGCAAGCAATTATTGCCTGAAGATTACATTAATAAGGAAAGCTGCATGAAAAGCCAGTTCTCTCCATTGTTTTAATTTGGGCGATTACTACGGGATTACTCATTCATCACAAACATGTATTAAAAGAAGCTTAGGAAAAGCTTCATCAGCCAAATCATTTTCCTTTAGATGAGACAGACTAAGTACATAATATATTTGGTAAAAAGAATGTATTATCCTCTCAAACATAGCAGCAAGTATACGCAATGAAAGCTGTGGGAATTCAGTAAGATGTTGATACTTTATCCAATATAAGATATAAAATTATACATATAAAGGTGTTGATGTGATGGTTCTGCTTTGGCGAGACTACTGCCATGTCCATACACCTATTATTATTATTATTATTATTATTATTCCCTTCATTTGTAACGCGCCAACATATTCCGTAGCGCTATACAGGGGTAAGTTGAAGTCAAAACAATATTAACACAATGAAGAAAAAAAGAATGGAGGGCCCTGTACACAATGGTCTCACTAAAGCACATAGGAAGATCTAGAGGGCATGGGAGAGGTATAGAAGGGTAATAGATGTGACGTGTATATTGGGGCTGGAGTTAATAAGCTTCTTTAAATAGATGTGTTTGAATGATTTGAGACAGGAGGATAGTGTAGTGGAGCGAGGCAAGGAGTTCCAGAGAATAGGGGCAGCACAAAAAAAAGTTTTGTGAAGCAAACAACAAATAGGACAAAATAACAGAAAAAGTTCATAACTATTCACCCCCTAAAGTCAATACTTTGTAGAGCCACATTTTGCGGCAATCACAGCTCCAAGTCGCTTTGGATAAGTCTCTATGAGCTTGCCACATCTTACCACTTGGATTTTTGCCCATTCCTCCTTGCACAACTGCTCCAGCTCCATCAAGTTAGTGGTGCCTCTTGGTTAGGTGTTGCAGCCTCTGGGGCCTTTCAAAAAAGGTGTGTATTTGTAATGACAGATCATGTGACACTTAGATTGCACACAGGTGGACATCATTTCACTAATTATGTGACTTCTGAAGGTAATTGGTTGCACCAGAGCTTTTTATGGGCTTCATAACAAAGGGGGTGAATACATACGCACATGCCAATTTTCTGTTTTCTATTTCTAAAAAATTGTTTTATGTATATATTTTGCTCATTAACAAAACATTGAACGTAACGCTGTAATGTAACAAAACAGGTAAAAAGCCAAGGGGGGTGAATACTTTTGCAAGGCACTATATATATATATATATATATATATATATATATATATATATATATATATATATATATATATATTTATATTTATATATGTGTGTAAAATAATTATAATTTTAAGTAGCCATAGGATATTTATTGTAATCTTCAAGTAACTAGTGTGTCCCTGGAGCCTTATGATAACAGGATTGTTTTTCTTATTTCTGAAGAACGGTGGCATAGAATGTAGTCCTTTTGAGCAGACCCCCTTATGCCCCATCATGTTCCTACAGTAACTGGATCTGGTATGCAATGGATACGGGTTCTAAGAACACAGTCTACATAGTTGGAATAAGTGCGCTACCTAAGGACATCACTGCGTCTGCATATCATTCATAAAATTAGCCATAGATATAATGCCAAAGACAGTAAATAAGGTCATGTGTATGTGTGAACACAGAATCATTTCTATATTTATACTTTGTTCAGGTACTGAATTGTGATGAGAAGAAAACAGTGGAGGGAGGAGAGGGGGCAGTGAGAATAACTTCTATATCTTCATAAAGTCACAATGATATGGGTTACAGCCAAGGGTGTGACGGCCCAGAACAATTAGTCAGGGGGACAAAGACTTCTTCCGTTCCCATGTTGTTCATAATATTTAACCTCTTCCCTCCAAGGGGAAATGCAACATTGTGACTGTCTGTCTGCAGTATCAGATGTGGGTTCAGTGTATTTTTATAACAATTTCCCAACTTTAGGTTGCATATTATTAAGTGGTAACATTTGGGTAACATTTGGAATTTGACACATACCCCCTTCCTCTGTATATGATCATAAGCAAGCAGTCACAAAGATAACAGCAAGCCCTCACCTGCAGAAATGTAAACACCCCTCTTATTCATGCAACCTTCACCACAGTATCATGGAGGTATCAACAGATTAACAAAATTAGGTAATGAATTGTGATAAGAAAAGATTGTAGGGAGAAGAGGTGGTCATGGTGTCTTTTTATAACAACTTTCCAATTTTAGGTTGTTTAATATAGTGATGCAGATTAGTCTATTGTACCAATGTAATCAAAGCTGGTTTTACCTTGTTTGATAAGTCATCTCAGTTTGTGAAATCTGTTTACAATCTTCCTTTGGTTCCTATTATAGTAAATACAATTCCCCTGTGTGTGTGTGTTTGCGTCGTTCAGTTGTGTCTGATTCTCAGGGACCTCATGGACCGTAACACACAAGGCACAGCTCCATGTCCATGCTAAACCACTTGGTTTTCATAGCAGATATACTTGAGTGGGTTGCCAATTCCTTCTCCAGTGTGCCACAGCATACAGCTCCTGGTATTCCCAGGTGGTCTCCCATCCAATTACTGAACAGGCCCAACCATGCTTGGCTTCAGGGTGGTGTGACCTCTGGTTCCCTGACTGGAATTTAACCCAGCTCACAGCGGTGAAAGCAAAAAATCCTAAGCACTGGACCACCAGGGAACCCTACAATTCCCATGACCCCTCCTTAATAATGCAAATGTCTGAAAAATACCATCTACATCATTCAAAAGTGCAGTTAATACAATGCCTATGATCACCACACATGTCATAGTCAACTCACACTTCATATTAATAAAAAATAAAATGAATAACTTCCCTCTTCCACATATATCTTTCTACCTCTGCCTTACATACTACATGCAATCATGTCCAGGCCACATATGGGGAAAGAACACAGTGGCTGCTCTTATAGTAAAAAACATTAAATTAAAGGTGAAACATGTTTAGTTTATTTTAAACTCAAGCTTCCCTTACTATGCACTGTAACACGTGTGTGCTTTTTAATATTAAAACATATTATAGCGGTTATTAATGTATCTATATTATCATAACATGCTCAACAGTTTTGATTAAACAAAAGTTATCAGCAAAAGTTATCTTTTTAAATGTCCTGGCAGAATGTGGATATTTTATTGTAATTCATCCATATAGTACGGACACCAAAAATAAGCTATACTTAACTTATAAAATATTTCTAAATATTTCCCTGATTGAATCAGCATAACTGTCCCCTAATATCTTACAGTGACTACAAAATAGGAAATGGCACCTAATGTGAAGAAAAGAAGACAATATACAATGGGACCATCATGTAATAAAAGGGATCATTTAAACAATGACAAACAAATAGGGGAGGGAGTGGGGGAGAGTCAAAGGGGAGGGAGAAGGAGGGGAAGAGACAAAGGGGGGGGGGGAGAGGGGTAAGACACAGAGGGGAGGGGGGTACAACGAGGGGGAGACACAGGGGAGGGAGAAGGGGGGAAGAGACAAAAGGGGGAGAGGGGGGAGACACAGGGGGGAGACACGGGGGGGCAATGGGGGGGAGAGGGGGAGACACAGGGTGGAGGGGGGAGAGATACAGGGGAGGGGAGGAGACACGAGGGGGAGAGGGGGAGACACAGGGGGGGAGGGGGAGACACGGGGAGAGGGGGGGAGACAAAGGGGGGGAGAGGGGGAGACACAGGGGGGAGATATACAGGGGAGGGGAGGAGACACAAGGGAGGGGGGAGACACAGGGGGGAGAGGGGGGGAGACAAAGGGGGGGAGAGGGGGAGACACAGGGGGAGGGGGAGAGATACAGGGAAGGGGAGGAGACACAGGGGGAGGGGGAGAGCTACAGGGGAGGGGAGGAGACACAGGGGGAGGGGGGAGAGATATAGGGGAGGGAGAATGGGGGCAGAGACACGGGGGGAAGAGACACGGGGGGGGGGGACGGTTATCAAACTATATCATGCCAGGCAAGTCACTAGTACATAATAAATGTCTACCTTTGTAAGCAAACTGATTGTCTGATACTCTGAACTATTCAGCAAGAAGGTAGATTAAATTGGTCAGTTGGTTATTATTTCCCCCTAATGCCAAATCATGTAATATGGAAATAATAGACTACTTTCTATGGCGAGAGCTTCAGTGGATGAGCCCTCTTTAGTTTCTATGTTATTCTGTGGAGCCGTTAAGATTGAGTTAAATACTAAATTCATGCTAATAACTAATAGCTGTGAGAACTTTTTGCCAATCTGATATTTTTTTGTAGTAATTAAGACGAGATGAAAGGTAATAATGGTGGTGGTCTTTGTGGGTGCACAAATAGTGTAGGCGAATGGGCCTAGGGCAACAAAAAAACTAAACACAACTCGGAATTTGTCCATATGAATTCTGGTAGAAAACAGTTACAAAATGAGAAACAAATAAGATTGCAATTTCAGTTAAAAAAGTGTGTAACTGATTCCTCTAAATCTTCCACAGAAGCAGAAATCCAGGCTAGGAAATGAGTGGGACTAGAGCTCTAAAAAGCAATGCTCCGCTCCTCACTGTAAAAACATTAGTGTAATAGCTTATAATTTAGTAGTTTACCTTTAATAATATGAGGGTGTAATCTGTGTGATCTACCACTTGTGTGTGTGCGTGCGTCATTCATGGCAGAGATACTGGAGTGGGTTGCCAGTTCCTTCGCCAGTGGCAACAGCATACAGCTCCTGGTATTGCTAGGTGGGCTTCCATCCAAGTACTGACCAGTCCCAATCCTGCATGGCTTCAGGGTTGTGTGACCTCTTGGTCCCGTAACTGGAATCAAACCCAGCTCCCAGCGTGAAAGCACCAAATCCTAACCACTGGACCACCAGGGAACCTATCTGCCACTACCTTAAGCCTGACTCTTAACTCCTAACTCCTGAATCTAACCCTAAATCTAACCCTAAGATCAAATTTAACTAAGTCTCGGCAAGCCACCTACTGGCTGTTGCTGCCACTGCTGGTGGGGACAAAACAGGAAATGTTTTAAATATGGCTTTAATGCTTAGTTTGTATGTTTAATGTTTGGTACAAAATCTAATATTTAGCACAGTGACCAAATGACCACTATATTCCTACATTTAAAATAAACTCTTTTGAAGAATTACATCTGAAAATCTTCAAAATGTTTAAAAAAAATAATGCAGCCCCTGGTTTATTAACTTTTATATGCGCTTATACTGCGGTGGAATCTACTCTCTCTTTTTAGTTTCTGCCTATCAACTTACTGTGATGGGAGAAGGAATGAGCAGGGATCTTCTATCTGAACTGTGGAAATGTGGCAACTAAAACTGCTAGTAATTTCAGTAGGAGTAATGAAAAACATATTTGATAACAAGTACACACTCTCCAGAAAAAAATAGCAGACAGAAGCAGCTTAAAAAAAGAAAATGGAACGCAAAAGTAAAAATAAATGTATATAAAAGATGTAAATGTAAAAGCTGTTTTATTCTGCATTCTAAAGACACCATCAAGTTTAGTTATTCAAAAGATCATATAGGAAACTAGAGTTTTCCTCCAAAGAGAGAAGCTGCTCAGGTAACATTTACACTACAGGGCAGAATGATAAGGAAAGAACAGGGGCCGCTTTATCTGGCACTTACATTATAATGAGTCATAAGAAGGAGAAAACTCAGGTTAAATTGCAGCAATTACTCAAAAGAAACAAAAAGGCTAATGTTCCCGGGCTTAACGCTTTTTAGTAAAACAATCAGGAATATATTGGAACAAACTGTATTAATATTATTAAAAATGAAAAAGTGTAGCATAAAAACACCATGAGTATGCACTCAGAAAATGCCACGTAAATATAGAAGGTTACTATGTCCCTCGAGAGGAACCTCCTATCTGGAAGGCTAAGAAGCCCCAAAACTGCCTACTGGTCACTAATATAATTGGGAGTAAGGTGCCTATAGAAGATAGGAAAGAATGCTATGTGCCTCGAGGGGAGCCTCCTATCTGGAAGGCCAAGAAGACCCAAAACTGCCTAGTGGTCCCTAATATAATTGGGAGTAATGTGCCTATAGAAGATAGGAAAAAATACTATGTGCCTCGAAGTGAGCCTCCTGTCTGGAAGGCTAAGAACCCCCAAAACTGCCTAGTGGTCACTAATATAATTAGGAGTAAGGTGCCTATAGAAGATAGGAAAGAATACTAAGTGCCTCAAAGGGAATCTCCTGTCTGGAAGGCTAAGAACCCCCAAAACTGCCTAGTGGTCACTTATATAATTGGGAGTAAGGTGCCTATAGAAGATAGGAAAGAATACTATGTGCCTTGAAGGGAACCTCCTGTCTGGAAGGCTAAGAACCCCCAAAACTGCCTACTGGTCACTAATATAATTGGGAGTAATGTGCCTATAGAAGATAGGAAAAAATACTATGTGCCTCGAAGTGAGCCTCCTGTCTGGAAGGCTAAGAACCCCCAAAACTGCCTACTGGTCACTAATATAATTGGGAGTAAGGTGCCTATAGAAGATAGGAAAAAATACTATGTGCCTCGAAGTGAGCCTCCTGTCTGGAAGGCTAAGAACCCCCAAAACTGCCTACTGGTCACTAATATAATTGGGAGTAAGGTGCCTATAGAAGATAGGAAAGAATACTATGTGCCTCAAAGGGAGTCTCCTTTCTGGAAGGCTAAGAACCCCCAAAACTGCCTAGTGGTCACTAATATAATTCGGAGTAAGGTGCCTATAGAAGATAGGAAAGAATACTATGTGCCTCAAAAGGGAACCTCCTGTCTGGAAGGCCAAGAACCCCCAAAACTGCCTAGTGGTCCCTAATATAATTGGGAGTAAGGTGCCTATAGAAGATAGGAAAGAATACTATGTGCCTCGAAGGGAGCCTCCTGTCTGGAAGGCTAAAAACCCCCAAAACTGCCTAGTGGTCACTTATATAATTGGCAGTAAGGTGCCTATAGAAGATAGGAAAGAATACTATGTGCCTTGAAGGGAACCTCCTGTCTGGAAGGCTAAGAACCCCAAAACTGCCTAGTGGTCACTAATATAATTAGGAGTAAGGTGCCTATAGAAGATAGGAAAGAATACTATGTGCCTCGAAGGGAACCTCCTGTCTGGAAGGCTAAGAACCCTCAAAACTGCCTACTGGTCACTAATATAATTGGGAGTAAGGTGCCTATAGTAGATAGGAAAGAATACTATGTGCCTCGAAGGGAGCCTCCTGTCTGGAAGGCTAAGAACCCCCAAAACTGCCTAGTGGTCCCTAATATAATTGGGAGTAAGGTGCCTATAGTAGATAGGAAAGAATACTATGTGCCTTGAAGGGAACCTCCTGTCTGGAAGGCTAAGAACCCCAAAACTGCCTAGTGGTCACTAATATAATTGGGAGTAAGGTGCCTCTAGAAGATAGGAAAGAATACTATGTGCCTTGAAGGGAACCTCCTGTCTGGAAGGTGAAATCACCCTAGTCAACACTCTTGTCTTGTGGCTCTCAGCAGTGTTGTCACAGACAAGTGTGGTGTGACATAACCCCTGATCTGGGGTGTGTCTGTGCCTAGGCATACAAGGCCATAGGTCTAGGGCAGCACATCTTCAGGGGGCAGCAGGTTGTCTTATGATACCTGTGCAGTGTCATAATGCGTGTACATGGTCAGAAATCTCTCTATATATAGTGGCAATTCTATTGTGAGCAATGGTGGAGCTAGTGGATGCTGTAAAATAATTTGGGGCCAACTTGCAACTTCTCAGTCCAATAAAAAAGCAAAAAATGAGACTTCTATAAAGTAATTATCTGCTATCCTCATCTAATAAATTAAGATTTATTATTTACTGCCAGTAGCAGAGTAGTGTGATAAAGACAAACACAGGAGTTTTTTTAGGAAGATGGAATGGGTAGAATAGATAGATAGTTTGGCCCTTATCTACTCTATGTTGCTAGGAATTAAGCAGTAGTACGTGTGCTGTTATTTACTTAACTGATTATATTCTCTGTATGTTATGACCCAAATTATTTACCCACAGAAGGAATTTATACCTTTCCAGTTTAACTTTCCATGTTGCCAAAATCAGAAAATGTTAAGCTGCATTCTTCACACTGACCAGGAGAGGGCACACCATGATAATGTAGGTTACATATACAGTATCTGAGCCTCAGGATTATGGTGAGGTTGGCTTTCTGACCGTAGAGTGCACCATTTTTTTATGTATTTACTAATCAAACAGTTGTTTGACATTGGGCTTTACTTACTGATGTCTTAGAGATACACCATTTTTTTATCAATAACCCATTAGCAGCGTAACTCATGAAATATTTAAACTTTGACTGTTAATAAAGGACCATTGTAATGACCCATGAACAAGCACTAGGTGGTTTAATTATGCACTGATCAATAATAACATTTATATTGAGCCATTTATAGTTGAAATATTCAGTATTAACTTCCTTTCAAAGATCATACTCAGCTTGTGCTGGTCGTCACCTACTATAAGGTCTATAGGTGGCTTTGTTTAGAAGGTACAAGATTGTATCAACATAATACTCTCCATTGACTGGAGACTTCTTGTCTTAAAGTCCATTCCCTTAGCAACAAGGATTGTTGGTGGGGAAAACCTATGAATGAATATTTGGCCTCTTATCTAAACCTATTATTCTTAAAGAGCATTACATTGTCTCTCAGTCCTCACTTCCCCCTTGATGACCTTAACAGGGTGGAGACAATCAGGTCACCTTCTAGAAAGGCTGATGTTTGAAAGTGAATTTAAAACTGAATATTGCTATTATCTTGTTCTGGATCACTACCTTTATGTGGTGAAGGAGCTTGTGTATTTCATTTAAGGTCACCCAAGATGGGCAAGTCATAGGAGAAGCGTCAGACACATCACGGGCCAGTCGAGAAGGAACTGGCAACCCGCTACAGTATCTTTGTCGAGATAACCTTATGGAAAAGCACAACCAGAGACATAATTGCGCCTGGCATGCTGCAGTTTATAGGGTCACGGAGAGTGGGATACAACTGTACAACTGAACAACAACATATTGCTATGATATATTAATCATTAATTAATTGCAATAATGATCAGTGCATAATAAAAACATACTAGCTTCTCTTGGGTATTACAGTCACCTTGCAGCTTCATCTAACACAGGGGTGGAAGACAAATTCAGCCTTGAAAAGATTGCTGAACACACAAAGCTGTGTAATAATAACATGACGAGAAAGGCCATCTCTGGTGCACACATAACAGGAAAGGGAAAATATATTGTTATGCTTGTGTGTGAATATATATCTAGGACAGCGCATATATACTGTTATATCTAATTAGGATATGCTTAATAGGACAGTTAATAAGACATTAGGCCCTGATAAGCAGAAGTCATAAAGCCCTATTAAATGCCAAGCCCGTAGCGGCACGTGGGACCCATGATATTTTGTTACAGAGCTATTAAATTAGACATAAATCCTGCGGGCTACGTTATGGGCTACGGTATTACATGTGGAGGGAATTTAATAGGGCTGATAGTATGGTATTTTTTATGCTACTACATGCAAATGGATGCAATTTTATTTATAATTCTCTCTGTCTACAGGGAGTGCAGAATTATTAGGCAAGTTGTATTTTTGAGGATTAATTTTATTATTGAACAACAACCATGTTCTCAATGAACCCAAAAAACTCATTAATATCAAAGCTGAATATTTTTGGAAGTAGTTTTTAGTTTGTTTTTAGTTTTAGCTATTTTAGGGGGATATCTGTGTGTGCAGGTGACTATTACTGTGCATAATTATTAGGCAACTTAACAAAAAACAAATATATACCCATTTCAATTATTTATTTTTACCAGTGAAACCAATATAACATCTCAACATTCACAAATATACATTTCTGACATTCAAAAACAAAACAAAAAACAAATCAGTGACCAATATAGCCACCTTTCTTTGCAAGGACACTCAAAAGCCTGCCATCCATGGATTCTGTCAGTGTTTTGATCTGTTCACCATCAACATTGCGTGCAGCAGCAACCACAGCCTCCCAGACACTGTTCAGAGAGGCGTACTGTTTTCCCACCTTGTAAATCTCACATTTGATGATGGACCACAGGTTCTCAATGGGGTTCAGATCAGGTGAACAAGGAGGCCATGTCATAAGATTTTCTTCTTTTATACCCTTTCTTGCCAGCCACGCTGTGGAGTACTTGGACGCGTGTGATGGAGCATTGTCCTGCATGAAAATCATGTTTTTCTTGAAGGATGCAGACTTCTTCCTGTACCACTGCTTGAAGAAGGTGTCTTCCAGGAACTGGCAGTAGGACTGGGAGTTGAGCTTGACTCCATCCTCAACCCGAAAAGGCCCCACAAGCTCATCTTTGATGATACCAGCCCAAACCAGTACTCCACCTCCACCTTGCTGGCGTCTGAGTCGGACTGGAGCTCTCTGCCCTTTACCAATCAAGCCACGGGCACATCCATCTGGCCCATCAAGACTCACTCTCATTTCATCAGTCCATAAAACCTTAGAAAAATCAGTCTTGAGATATTTCTTGGCCCAGTCTTGACGTTTCTGCTTTTGTGTCTTGTTCAGTGGTGGTCGTCTTTCAGCCTTTCTTACCTTGGCCATGTCTCTGAGTATTGCACACCTTGTGCTTTTGGGCACTCCAGTGATGTTGCTGCTCTGAAATATGGCCAAACTGGTGGCAAGTGGCATCGTGGCTGCTGCACGCTTGACTTTTCTCAGTTCATGGGCAGTTATTTTGCGCCTTGGTTTTTCCACACGCTTCTTGCGACCCTGTTGACTATTTTGAATGAAACGCTTGATTGTTCGATGATCAAGCTTCAGAAGCTTTGCAATTTTAAGAGTGCTGCATCCCTCCGCAAGATATCTCACTATTTTTGACTTTTCTGAGCCTGTCAAGTCCTTCTTTTGACCCATTTTGCCAAAGGAAAGGAAGTTGCCTAATAATTATGCACACCTGATATAGGGTGTTGATGTCATTAGACCACACCCCTTCTCATTACAGAGATGCACATCACCTAATATGCTTAATTGGCAGTAGGCTTTCGAGCCTATACAGCTTGGAGTAAGACAACATGCATAAAGAGGATGATGTGGTCAAAATACTAATTTGCCTAATAATTCTGCACTCCCTGTATATATATATATACATTACCCCTTCTGGATCGCTACCTTGTCATGGTGAAGGGGCTTGTGTACTTCAATGAAGCTGTGAGCTATATCATAGAGGGTGACCCAAGATGTGCAGGCCAAGGCAAATAAGTCAGACAAATTGCAGTCTACTGGAGAAGGAACTGGCAACCCACATAACAGATGTGCCTTGCGTGCTGTGGTCCGTAGCGTCAAGGAGAGTTGGACACAACTGAACAACTAAACGACTACGACAGATCTAAATGTAGGGACACAGTAAGATACATACGTTCTGTCGCACCAGCTTTCTGCGGTCTTTTTGAGAGAACACCTAAATGTATTTAAGATGCCTCGTTATAACAGTTTGTATGTCCAGGAATATAAATAAGCAGGGCACGGGGCAGCGATAATGACAAATACGGGACAATACTGGCTCACCACAAGAACGCATACTGCTAATATCTGCCCCGGCCCAAATAATCTACACTGAATTATTATGCAATTCAAGACTATGCCCCAAATTAGCACATGGAGCTGCGCGAGGCCCAAACCACTGAGTCTGCGAAGTATATAACACACTGACAACTTCATAAGCCATGGATGCTTGTATTGTAGATGTTAGTTTGCATGGAGCCTAATGCCAGGTTATCCTACTGGGACTAGCTCTTCTGTTTAGTCCTGTTAGGTGTCTTTCAATAGAACCAAATATGACTCTTATCCGTACCACATATTCCTTTTAGGTATCTAATCTTGTTAGGAGAAAAAGCAAATGCCTGCTGCCATTAAATCAAAATTAAATGTGATAGTTAAGCTTAAATACTGTATTTATTTAAAATTTTGTAAAAACATTCTACATTGTATCAAGTCAAGTTCTTCCTAAGAATATTATAAATATGACAGTTCAATGTTCCTGTTATTCTAAATCCGGCATACCTTTGTGCATTAGATGGGGTTCTTAAGCATTTTATATTCCAGCTCCAGATGAAAGCTAAAAAGACATATTTGTGATAAAAAATGACAATACCTTTACTAGTCTGTAAGAAGACCTTGCAGACATGGACTCTTGCCCACTTATGTCAGATTCCACCTTGCTTTCTGTTGTATTGTAACATATCGCCACCTAGTGGACACGTGATCACATGACATGACACAGATGTTCTTGTCCAGATCCACACAGCAAGTCAGGACAAATGACTGAACAAATTAAAATATTTGAACTGTTCACATATTTCCTTTGCCATAAAATAAACAATACTGCTGTGCCAAAGACAACCTTAGTAGTTATGCAGTTTTATTATTGTATTTCTTTTACTGTAAGATGAATATATTTTGTTCTTGTCTTTCATACTTAAGCAATATGGATCTGACCTCCCTTAACCTTTCTTTCCTCATTTTTTCACATCACCTGCATATTTACCGTATTGGTCCGAATATAAGCCGCACCTTTTTTTCTGATTTTTGAGCTTGCAAGTTATGGGTGCGGCTTATATTCGCGACCGTAAAAAAATAATTGCCGATTTGCGAACTTTGCTTGTTACGTGTGAGGCTTCTATTCGCGAACGCAAAATTACTGCCGATTTGTGCGATTGATGATTTTCATGCTTTAGACTGCGATATTGAATAGCGATTTACGGTTTTAGTGATTCTAACATCCTGTAAAGTCTGTAACCTGCAAAAAAAGCTACAGTGCTAATTAGAAAGCCTGTTTCTTGCAATGGCTGATCACTTTGAGAGTCTTTTTATCTCCAATATTACGGGTGCGGCTTATATTTGAGTACTATCTTTTTTCTATTTTTTCCCCTTTAACTTTACGGGTGCGGCTTATATGCGGGAGCGGCTTATATTCGGACCAATACGGTATATATATATATATATATATATATATATATATATATATATATATATATATATATATATATCAGCGGTTATTACTCACCTTCACAGCTGCTCCAGTGAGTGATAAACATAATAGTTATAATATCCTATCACAGTATATGTCATCACAAACAGAACTCCAAGCAAAAATGGATCATTAAATCATCATCATAAAACAATTTTGGAGCTATGAACACTAGTAAGGCCTTATGGATTTTATACTTTTTAGACTCAAAACTCAATGTTCTTGGTTGTCTACTCTCTGAGGAGATCACAAAGTGTGGTGCTTCAGAGTGACTGCAGTCTATTCACAGGTATATGTGGTGCTTCAGAGTGACTGCAGTCTATCCACAGGTATATGTGGTGCTTCAGAGTGACTGCAGCCTATTCACAGGTATATGTGGTGCTTCAGAGTGACTGCAGCCTATTCACAGGTATATGTGATGCTTCAGAGTGACTGCAGTCTATCCACAGGTATATGTGGTGCTTCAGAGTGACTGCAGCCTATTCACAGGTATATGTGGTGCTTCAGAGTGACTGCAGTCTATCCACAGGTATATGTGGTGCTTCAGAGTGACTGCAGTCTATCCACAGGTATATTTGGTGCCTCAGAGTGACTGCAGCCTATTCACAGGTATATGTGATGCTTCAGAGTGACTGCAGTCTATCCACAGGTATATGTGGTGCTTCAGAGTGACTGCAGCCTATTCACAGGTATATGTGGTGCTTCAGAGTGACTGCAGCGTATTCACAGGTATATGTGGTGCTTCAGAGTGAATGCAGCCTATCCACAGGTATATGTGGTGCTTCAGAGTGACTGCAGTCTATCCACAGGTATATGTGGTGCTTCAGAGTGACTGCAGTCTATCCACAGGTATATGTGGTGCTTCAGAGTGACTGCAGTCTATTCACAGGTATATGTGGTGCTTCAGAGTGACTGCAGTCTATCCACAGGTATATGTGGTGCTTCAGAGTGACTGCAGCCTATTCACAGGTATATGTGGTGCTTCAGAGTGACTGCAGCCTATCCACAGGTATATGTGGTGCTTCAGAGTGACTGCAGTCTATTCACAGGTATATTTGGTGCTTCAGAGTGAATGCAGCCTATCCACAGGTATATGTGGTGCTTCGGAGTGACTGCAGCCTATCCACAGGTATATGTGGTGCTTCAGAGTGACTACAGCCTATCCACAGGTATATGTGGTGCTTCAGAGTGACTGCAGCCTATCCACAGGTATATGTGGTGCTTCAGAGTGACTGCAGTCTATCCACAGGTATATGTGGTGCTTCAGAGTGACTGCAGCCTATCCACAGGTATATGTGGTGCTTCAGAGTGAATGCAGCCTATCCACAGGTATATGTGGTGCTTCGGAGTGACTGCAGTCTATCCACAGGTATATGTGGTGCTTCGGAGTGACTGCAGTCTATCCACAGGTATATGTGGTGCTTCAGAGTGACTGCAGCCTATCCACAGGTATATGTGGTGCTTCAGAGTGACTGCAGTCTATTCACAGGTATATGTGGTGCTTCAGAGTGACTGCAGTCTATCCACAGGTATATGTGGTGCTTCAGAGTGACTGCAGCCTATCCACAGGTATATATGGTGCTTCAGAGTGACTGCAGCCTATCCACAGGTATATGTGGTGCTTCAGAGTGACTGCAGTCTATCCACAGGTATATGTGGTGCTTCAGAGTGACTGCAGCTTTTCCACAGGTATATGTGGTGCTTCAGAGTGACTGCAGTCTATCCACAGGTATATGCGGTGCTTCAGAGTGACTGCAGTCTATCCACAGGTATATGCGGTGCTTCACAGTGACTGCAGCCTATCCACAGGTATATGTGGTGCTTCAGAGTGACTGCAGTCTATCCACAGGTATATGTGGTGCTTCAGAGTGACTGCAGCCTATCCACAGGTATATGTGGTGCTTCAGAGTGACTGCAGTCTATCCACAGGTATATGTGGTGCTTCAGAGTGACTGCAGCTTTTCCACAGGTATATGTGGTGCTTCAGAGTGACTGCAGTCTATCCACAGGTATATGCGGTGCTTCAGAGTGACTGCAGTCTATCCACAGGTATATGCGGTGCTTCACAGTGACTGCAGTCTATCCACAGGTATATGTGGTGCTTCAGAGTGACTGCAGTCTATCCACAGGTATATGTGGTGCTTCAGAGTGAATGCAGCCTATCCACAGGTATATGTGGTGCTTCGGAGTGACTGCAGTCTATCCACAGGTATATGTGGTGCTTCGGAGTGACTGCAGTCTATCCACAGGTATATGTGGTGCTTCAGAGTGACTGCAGCCTATCCACAGGTATATGTGGTGCTTCAGAGTGACTGCAGCCTATTCACAGGTATATGTGGTGCTTCAGAGTGACTGCAGTCTATCCACAGGTATATGTGGTGCTTCAGAGTGACTGCAGTCTATCCACAGGTATATATGGTGCTTCAGAGTGACTGCAGCCTATCCACAGGTATATGTGGTGCTTCAGAGTGACTGCAGTCTATCCACAGGTATATGTGGTGCTTCAGAGTGACTGCAGCCTATCCACAGGTATATGTGGTGCTTCAGAGTGACTGCAGCCTATTCACAGGTATATGTGGTGCTTCAGAGTGACTGCAGCCTATCCACAGGTATATGTGGTGCTTCAGAGTGACTGCAGTCTATCCACAGGTATATATGGTGCTTCAGAGTGACTGCAGCCTATCCACAGGTATATGTGGTGCTTCAGAGTGACTGCAGTCTATCCACAGGTATATGTGGTGCTTCAGAGTGACTGCAGCTTTTCCACAGGTATATGTGGTGCTTCAGAGTGACTGCAGTCTATCCACAGGTATATGCGGTGCTTCAGAGTGACTGCAGTCTATCCACAGGTATATGCGGTGCTTCACAGTGACTGCAGCCTATCCACAGGTATATGTGGTGCTTCAGAGTGACTGCAGTCTATCCACAGGTATATGTGGTGCTTCAGAGTGACTGCAGCCTATCCACAGGTATATGTGGTGCTTCAGAGTGACTGCAGTCTATCCACAGGTATATGTGGTGCTTCAGAGTGACTGCAGCTTTTCCACAGGTATATGTGGTGCTTCAGAGTGACTGCAGTCTATCCACAGGTATATGCGGTGCTTCAGAGTGACTGCAGTCTATCCACAGGTATATGCGGTGCTTCACAGTGACTGCAGTCTATCCACAGGTATATGTGGTGCTTCAGAGTGACTGCAGTCTATCCACAGGTATATGTGGTGCTTCAGAGTGAATGCAGCCTATCCACAGGTATATGTGGTGCTTCGGAGTGACTGCAGTCTATCCACAGGTATATGTGGTGCTTCGGAGTGACTGCAGTCTATCCACAGGTATATGTGGTGCTTCAGAGTGACTGCAGCCTATCCACAGGTATATGTGGTGCTTCAGAGTGACTGCAGCCTATTCACAGGTATATGTGGTGCTTCAGAGTGACTGCAGTCTATCCACAGGTATATGTGGTGCTTCAGAGTGACTGCAGTCTATCCACAGGTATATATGGTGCTTCAGAGTGACTGCAGCCTATCCACAGGTATATGTGGTGCTTCAGAGTGACTGCAGTCTATCCACAGGTATATGTGGTGCTTCAGAGTGACTGCAGCTTTTCCACAGGTATATGCGGTGCTTCAGAGTGACTGCAGTCTATCCACAGGTATATGCGGTGCTTCACAGTGACTGCAGCCTATCCACAGGTATATGTGGTGCTTCAGAGTGACTGCAGTCTATCCACAGGTATATGTGGTGCTTCAGAGTGACTGCAGTCTATCCACAGGTATATGTGGTGCTTCAGAGTGACTGCAGCCTATTCACAGGTATATGTGGTGCTTCAGAGTGACTGCAGTCTATCCACAGGTATATGCGGTGCTTCAGAGTGACTGCAGTCTATCCACAGGTATATGTGGTGCTTCACAGTGACTGCAGCCTATCCACAGGTATATGTGGTGCTTCAGAGTGACTGCAGTCTATCCACAGGTATATGTGGTGCTTCAGAGTGACTGCAGCCTATTCACAGGTATATGTGGTGCTTCAGAGTGACTGCAGCCTATCCACAGGTATATGTGGTGCTTCAGAGTGACTGCAGCCTATCCACAGGTATATGTGGTGCTTCAGAGTGACTGCAATCTATCCACAGGTATATGTGGTGCTTCAGAGTGACTGCAGCCTATTCACAGGTATATGTGGTGCTTCAGAGTGACTGCAGCCTATCCACAGGTATATGTGGTGCTTCAGAGTGACTGCAGTCTATCCACAGGTATATGTGGTGCTTCAGAGTGACTGCAGCCTATGCACAGGAATATGTGGTGCTTCAGAGTGACTGCAGCCTATCCACAGGTATATGTGGTGCTTCAGAGTGACTGCAGCCTATCCACAGATATATGTGGTGCTTCAGAGTGACTGCAGCCTATCCACAGGTATATGTGGTGCTTCAGAGTGACTGCAGTCTATCCACAGGTATATGTGGTGCTTCAGAGTGACTGCAGTCTATCCACAGGTATATGTGGTGCTTCAGAGTGACTGCAGCCTATCCACAGGTATATGTGGTGCTTCAGAGTGACAGCAGCCTATCCACAGGTATATGTGGTGCTTCAGAGTGACTGCAGCCTATCCACAGGTATATGTGGTGCTTCAGAGTGACTGCAGTCTATCCACAGGTATATATGGTGCTTCAGAGTGACTGCAGCCTATCCACAGGTATATGTGGTGCTTCAGAGTGACTGCAGTCTATCCACAGGTATATGTGGTGCTTCAGAGTGACTGCAGCTTTTCCACAGGTATATGTGGTGCTTCAGAGTGACTGCAGTCTATCCACAGGTATATGTGGTGCTTCAGAGTGACTGCAGTCTATCCACAGGTATATGCGGTGCTTCAGAGTGACTGCAGTCTATCCACAGGTATATGTGGTGCTTCAGAGTGACTGCAGCCTATCCACAGGTATATGTGGTGCTTCAGAGTGACTGCAGCCTATCCACAGGTATATGTGGTGCTTCAGAGTGACTGCAGTCTATCCACAGGTATATGTGGTGCTTCAGAGTGACTGCAGTCTATCCACAGGTATATGTGGTGCTTCAGAGTGACTGCAGCCTATCCACAGGTATATGTGGTGCTTCAGAGTGACAGCAGCCTATCCACAGGTATATGTGGTGCTTCAGAGTGACTGCAGCCTATCCACAGGTATATGTGGTGCTTCAGAGTGACTGCAGTCTATCCACAGGTATATGTGGTGCTTCAGAGTGACTGCAGTCTATCCACAGGTATATGTGGTGCTTCAGAGTGACTGCAGCCTATTCACAGGTATATGTGGTGCTTCAGAGTGACTGCAGCCTATCCACAGGTATATGTGGTGCTTCAGAGTGACTGCAGTCTATCCACAGGTATATATGGTGCTTCAGAGTGACTGCAGCCTATCCACAGGTATATGTGGTGCTTCAGAGTGACTGCAGTCTATCCACAGGTATATGTGGTGCTTCAGAGTGACTGCAGCTTATCCACAGGTATATGTGGTGCTTCAGAGTGACTGCAGTCTATCCACAGGTATATGCGGTGCTTCAGAGTGACTGCAGTCTATCCACAGGTATATGCGGTGCTTCACAGTGACTGCAGCCTATCCACAGGTATATGTGGTGCTTCAGAGTGACTGCAGTCTATCCACAGGTATATGTGGTGCTTCAGAGTGACTGCAGCCTATCCACAGGTATATGTGGTGCTTCAGAGTGACTGCAGTCTATCCACAGGTATATGTGGTGCTTCAGAGTGACTGCAGCTTTTCCACAGGTATATGTGGTGCTTCAGAGTGACTGCAGTCTATCCACAGGTATATGCGGTGCTTCAGAGTGACTGCAGTCTATCCACAGGTATATGCGGTGCTTCACAGTGACTGCAGTCTATCCACAGGTATATGTGGTGCTTCAGAGTGACTGCAGTCTATCCACAGGTATATGTGGTGCTTCAGAGTGAATGCAGCCTATCCACAGGTATATGTGGTGCTTCGGAGTGACTGCAGTCTATCCACAGGTATATGTGGTGCTTCGGAGTGACTGCAGTCTATCCACAGGTATATGTGGTGCTTCAGAGTGACTGCAGCCTATCCACAGGTATATGTGGTGCTTCAGAGTGACTGCAGCCTATTCACAGGTATATGTGGTGCTTCAGAGTGACTGCAGTCTATCCACAGGTATATGTGGTGCTTCAGAGTGACTGCAGTCTATCCACAGGTATATATGGTGCTTCAGAGTGACTGCAGCCTATCCACAGGTATATGTGGTGCTTCAGAGTGACTGCAGTCTATCCACAGGTATATGTGGTGCTTCAGAGTGACTGCAGCTTTTCCACAGGTATATGCGGTGCTTCAGAGTGACGGCAGTCTATCCACAGGTATATGCGGTGCTTCACAGTGACTGCAGCCTATCCACAGGTATATGCGGTGCTTCAGAGTGACTGCAGCCTATCCACAGGTATATGTGGTGCTTCAGAGTGACTGCAGTCTATCCACAGGTATATGTGGTGCTTCAGAGTGACTGCAGCCTATTCACAGGTATATGTGGTGCTTCAGAGTGACTGCAGTCTATCCACAGGTATATGCGGTGCTTCAGAGTGACTGCAGTCTATCCACAGGTATATGTGGTGCTTCACAGTGACTGCAGCCTATCCACAGGTATATGTGGTGCTTCAGAGTGACTGCAGTCTATCCACAGGTATATATGGTGCTTCAGAGTGACTGCAGCCTATCCACAGGTATATGTGGTGCTTCAGAGTGACTGCAGTCTATCCACAGGTATATGTGGTGCTTCAGAGTGACTGCAGCTTTTCCACAGGTATATGTGGTGCTTCAGAGTGACTGCAGTCTATCCACAGGTATATGTGGTGCTTCAGAGTGACTGCAGTCTATCCACAGGTATATGCGGTGCTTCAGAGTGACTGCAGTCTATCCACAGGTATATGTGGTGCTTCAGAGTGACTGCAGCCTATCCACAGGTATATGTGGTGCTTCAGAGTGACTGCAGCCTATCCACAGGTATATGTGGTGCTTCAGAGTGACTGCAGTCTATCCACAGGTATATGTGGTGCTTCAGAGTGACTGCAGTCTATCCACAGGTATATGTGGTGCTTCAGAGTGACTGCAGCCTATCCACAGGTATATGTGGTGCTTCAGAGTGACAGCAGCCTATCCACAGGTATATGTGGTGCTTCAGAGTGACTGCAGCCTATCCACAGGTATATGTGGTGCTTCAGAGTGACTGCAGTCTATCCACAGGTATATGTGGTGCTTCAGAGTGACTGCAGTCTATCCACAGGTATATGTGGTGCTTCAGAGTGACTGCAGCCTATTCACAGGTATATGCGGTGCTTCAGAGTGACTGCAGTCTATCCACAGGTATATGCGGTGCTTCAGAGTGACTGCAGTCTATCCACAGGTATATGTGGTGCTTCACAGTGACTGCAGCCTATCCACAGGTATATGTGGTGCTTCAGAGTGACTGCAGTCTATCCACAGGTATATGTGGTGCTTCAGAGTGACTGCAGCCTATTCACAGGTATATGTGGTGCTTCAGAGTGACTGCAGCCTATCCACAGATATATGTGGTGCTTCAGAGTGACTGCAGCCTATCCACAGGTATATGTGGTGCTTCAGAGTGACTGCAGTCTATCCACAGGTATATGTGGTGCTTCAGAGTGACTGCAGTCTATCCACAGGTATATGTGGTGCTTCAGAGTGACTGCAGCCTATCCACAGGTATATGTGGTGCTTCAGAGTGACAGCAGCCTATCCACAGGTATATGTGGTGCTTCAGAGTGACTGCAGCCAATCCACAGGTATATGTGGTGCTTCAGAGTGACTGCAGTCTATCCACAGGTATATGTGGTGCTTCAGAGTGACTGCAGTCTATCCACAGGTATATGTGGTGCTTCAGAGTGACTGCAGCCTATTCACAGGTATATGTGGTGCTTCAGAGTGACTGCAGTCTATCCACAGGTATATATGGTGCTTCAGAGTGACTGCAGCCTATCCACAGGTATATGTGGTGCTTCAGAGTGACTGCAGTCTATCCACAGGTATATGTGGTGCTTCAGAGTGACTGCAGCTTTTCCACAGGTATATGTGGTGCTTCAGAGTGACTGCAGTCTATCCACAGGTATATGTGGTGCTTCAGAGTGACTGCAGTCTATCCACAGGTATATGTGGTGCTTCAGAGTGACTGCAGCTTTTCCACAGGTATATGTGGTGCTTCAGAGTGACTGCAGTCTATCCACAGGTATATGTGGTGCTTCAGAGTGACTGCAGCCTATCCACAGGTATATGTGGTGCTTCAGAGTGACTGCAGTCTATCCACAGGTATATGTGGTGCTTCAGAGTGACTGCAGTCTATCCACAGGTATATGTGGTGCTTCAGAGTGACTGCAGTCTATCCACAGGTATATATGGTGCTTCAGAGTGACTGCAGCCTATCCACAGGTATATGTGGTGCTTCAGAGTGACTGCAGCCTATCCACAGGTATATGTGGTGCTTCAGAGTGACTGCAGTCTATCCACAGGTATATGTGGTGCTTCAGAGTGACTGCAGCCTATTCACAGGTATATGTGATGCTTCAGAGTGACTGCAGTCTATCCACAGGTATATGTGGTGCTTCAGAGTGACTGCAGCCTATTCACAGTTATATGTGGTGCTTCAGAGTGACTGCAGTCTATTCACAGGTATATGTGGTGCTTCAGAGTGACTGCAGTCTATCCACAGGTATATTTGGTGCCTCAGAGTGACTGCAGCCTATTCACAGGTATATGTGATGCTTCAGAGTGACTGCAGTCTATCCACAGGTATATGTGGTGCTTCAGAGTGACTGCAGCCTATTCACAGGTATATGTGATGCTTCAGAGGGACTGCAGTCTATCCACAGGTATATGTGGTGCCTCAGAGTGACTGCAGCCTATTCACAGGTATATGTGGTGCTTCAGAGTGACTGCAGTCTATCCACAGGTATATGTGGTGCTTCAGAGTGACTGCAGCCTATTCACAGGTATATGTGGTGCTTCAGAGTGACTGCAGTCTATCCACAGGTATATGTGGTGCTTCAGAGTGACTGCAGTCTATCCACAGGTATATGTGGTGCTTCAGAGTGACTGCAGTCTATTCACAGGTATATGTGGTGCTTCAGAGTGACTGCAGTCTATCCACAGGTATATGTGGTGCTTCAGAGTGACTGCAGCCTATTCACAGGTATATGTGGTGCTTCAGAGTGACTGCAGCCTATCCACAGGTATATGTGGTGCTTCAGAGTGACTGCAGTCTATTCACAGGTATATTTGGTGCTTCAGAGTGAATGCAGCCTATCCACAGGTATATGTGGTGCTTCGGAGTGACTGCAGCCTATCCACAGGTATATGTGGTGCTTCAGAGTGACTACAGCCTATCCACAGGTATATGTGGTGCTTCAGAGTGACTGCAGCCTATCCACAGGTATATGTGGTGCTTCAGAGTGACTGCAGTCTATCCACAGGTATATGTGGTGCTTCAGAGTGACTGCAGCCTATCCACAGGTATATGTGGTGCTTCAGAGTGAATGCAGCCTATCCACAGGTATATGTGGTGCTTCGGAGTGACTGCAGTCTATCCACAGGTATATGTGGTGCTTCGGAGTGACTGCAGTCTATCCACAGGTATATGTGGTGCTTCAGAGTGACTGCAGCCTATCCACAGGTATATGTGGTGCTTCAGAGTGACTGCAGCCTATTCACAGGTATATGTGGTGCTTCAGAGTGACTGCAGCCTATCCACAGGTATATGTGGTGCTTCAGAGTGACTGCAGTCTATCCACAGGTATATGTGGTGCTTCAGAGTGACTGCAGCCTATCCACAGGTATATGTGGTGCTTCAGAGTGACTGCAGTCTATCCACAGGTATATGTGGTGCTTCAGAGTGACTGCAGCTTTTCCACAGGTATATGTGGTGCTTCAGAGTGACTGCAGTCTATCCACAGGTATATGCGGTGCTTCAGAGTGACTGCAGTCTATCCACAGGTATATGCGGTGCTTCACAGTGACTGCAGCCTATCCACAGGTATATGTGGTGCTTCAGAGTGACTGCAGTCTATCCACAGGTATATGTGGTGCTTCAGAGTGACTGCAGCCTATCCACAGGTATATGTGGTGCTTCAGAGTGACTGCAGTCTATCCACAGGTATATGTGGTGCTTCAGAGTGACTGCAGCTTTTCCACAGGTATATGTGGTGCTTCAGAGTGACTGCAGTCTATCCACAGGTATATGCGGTGCTTCAGAGTGACTGCAGTCTATCCACAGGTATATGCGGTGCTTCACAGTGACTGCAGTCTATCCACAGGTATATGTGGTGCTTCAGAGTGACTGCAGTCTATCCACAGGTATATGTGGTGCTTCAGAGTGAATG
>CM050166.1:75709477-75791977 GCA_027410445.1 Discoglossus pictus
CTCTCCCGTGTCTCTCACCTCCTTCCCGCGTCTCTCCCCCCTCCTCTCCCTTCCATGTCTCTCACCCCCACCTCTATGTCCCGTGTCTCTCACCTCCTCCTCTCCCTCCCGTGTCTCTCACCTCCTCCTCTCCCTCCCGTGTCTCTCCCCCCTCCTCTCCCCCATGTCTCTCACCC
This sequence comes from Discoglossus pictus, assembly GCA_027410445.1. Classification (NCBI taxonomy): domain Eukaryota; kingdom Metazoa; phylum Chordata; class Amphibia; order Anura; family Alytidae; genus Discoglossus; species Discoglossus pictus. Next base: position 75,709,654 of record CM050166.1, read on the forward strand.
CCTTCTCTCCCTCCCAATGTCACTCACCCACTCCTCTCCCTCCCATGTCTCTCACCTTAATGCGCGCAGCTTGTGCCCCTGCTCCTATCCCTCCCATGTCTCTGAAATTGCTGATGCCTGCCCTCCCATGCGCGCCCTTCCACAGGGATCAGAGTCGGAGAGGCCGGAGCAGGGAGCATGGAGCAGGCAGGGCCATCAGGGCCCTGCAATTAATTACAGTCGGTGGAATGATGTGGCCCGCTGTACTGCGCTCATCGCGAGCATCAGTGGGGCAGGAGGAGTTGTCAAACTGCCAGTTGTCGTCCCGCAAATGCGGGCCTCGAATTGCTAGGGCCGCAAAGCGTGACGACAATTTGCATTCAGAAAATACTGACAGACAATTTGCATTCTTTTGCACGAAGGCTGAGCACGGGACGCTCTTGGACATTCTAGCATGACAATAACCCTAAGCACAAGGCCAAGTTGACCCTCCAGTGGTTATAGCAGAAAAAGGTGAAGGTTGTGGAGGGGCCATCACAGTCTCCTGACCTTAATATCATCAAGATACTCTGGGGAGATCTCAAACGTGCGGTTCATGCAAGACGACCAAAGACCTGGAGGCATTTTGCCAAGATGAATGGTCAGCTATACCACCTGCAAGAATTATGGGCCTCATAGACCACTATTACAAAAGCCTGCATGCTGCCATTGATACTAAAGGGGGCAATACACAGTATTAAGAACTAAAGGTTACCAAACTTTTGAACAGGGTCATTTAATTGTTTTCTTTGTTGCCATGTTTTGTTTTATGATTGTTATAATCTACAGTTGAATATGAATTCCATAAGAAATGAAAAAAAATGTGTTCTGCCTGCTCGCTCATGTTTTCTTTAAAAATGGTACATATATTACCAATTCGCCAAGGGTATGCAAACATTTGAGTACAAATGTGCAATGTGTAAACATTTTTTAAATGTTTTGATTTGTACATAACCCTTCTACATCGCTATGGAATATGTTGGGGCATTACAAATAAAGGATCACATATTATAAATGTCGAACTACGAGACATTGTCAGGCTTTGCATACGACTAAGGCGATGAGCGCCAAAGTCGCTCATTGCCTGCGAGCCTCGCGTAGTGTGGTGAGCAGTTGAGGCATTAAAACTCGCATCACTTAGGCGATAAACGCGGAAGGCGCTGATTGCCTGCGAGCCTCGCAAAGCGAGGCAAGACGTTGAGGCATTGAAAAACGCAGGACTCCAAACAGGATGATACAGAATGGGAGGGGTGTCTGGAAGAAGCAGCACTATGTCAAATGCCAAAGCAAATGAGAGAACAATTTGCATTAATTTGCATCTTTTGCAATGTACCTGATGCACTTGCTTTGTGGGAAACATTTAAATTAAATTTGTGTGAAGACTTCTTGAAACGTTACAATGACCCCATGCACTCTTTAAAGCATTAATGGAAATTCAAGAAATATTTCTTGCTCATGGATTAAATTGTGCAAGTTTTAATTTGCTTGATCCAGAACTTATAGATGACATCAACTTTGATGACTATGACACTAAGCTTCAAAAACAAAAAACACAAGAAAAACTTGCAACTTTAAATACATTACAATTGAAAGCATTTAATGCCATCACAAATGCTACAGATGATGAAATGGTCAAAGATCCTTATTTGTATCTAGATGGCCCTGGTGGATCAGGAAAAACATATCTGTACAATTGTTTGATGAGTTACATTCGAGCACAACTGGAATTTCCGCACTTTTGTTAGCAGGTGGCAGAACAGTGCATAGTGGATTTAAACTATATGATAGATGCAAGAGTCCACCACACCCAACAGTTCTTTTGTTTACTCCTAAACAACCCCAGGTATAAGTCTTTTGTTACAGTATCAATGGAATAGATAGTCACACCTCAAGTTTCTCAGGGCACAGTTTGTTTGAGATAAGTTGGTTGTAACTGAACACAATTTATATATCATCACTTATAAAGATTTATACAACTACATATATTTTATAAGATACACTTATTAAAGACACAATGTTTAAAATTGATCACTGTATAAGCCATATATTACAATCCCCACCTAGAGAGCGAATTATGTTGTATAGAGTGAGCTCTCTCAAATTATGGCTTATTGTGTATAGACCCACTGTGTGTGTGTGAGATTTCAAAGTAATACAGTTCACTGAGACAGGAATGGTCTGATAACAACCAATACTTTCTGTAAATTTTAGGGTTCTGTGAGGCAAATTTTGACTAATTGTGTATGCACTCACAGTATGCATTTTATAATATTATATTAATTTATACACCTGTGGCTACTGTGTAAAATCACATCACCCTCCCATAACTATTGCAAATGTATCTCTCAGCCACAAGATCTGTTTACACCTCAATACCACTTCTGTGTGCCACACCCAACTTCCACCATTTTTTCCTGCATTGTGTCATCCATGTGTCACCATTTCCACCTATGTCCCATCCTCTGACCCATATTGGATGTTATTGAGAGGTTAATGTTACACATAGCTAGCTTACTAGCTTGCTTTAAGACTTATGCTGTCTTTTTAATACTGTGTATTGTGTGTAATGAAGAAACCACTCATCAAAGAACACTTTATTGTGAGCATGTGTGGATAGAAAAAGTTTGTAGGTGAATGTAGCACCTTATTAGGTACTTTAGTGAAAACATTAAATGTGACTCGGTATTCACTCAGGAAATGGAAAATGTGATAAACTCTCTGTTGCTTCAGGAAATTATAAGACCCACAACTAAATGTAAAGCATGCAGCAGGATCTTAGTGCAATCACTAAGGTTGTACATCTCACTCATGTCTCAGAGTCTCCATCACTTTCAAGTCTGGTTTTCTAAAACAAGATATAGAAAATACCGTAAAAAAAACAGCAGATCATAATAACCCAACATTCCAAGAGCTAACCAATGGGGTATCATACTAAATGTCTAATTGGTAGTACCAAATTAATGTTAAACAAATTAAACAAATATCAATAACAAATCTGACCAAGTTTATATCATCCTGCCTTCATAACTTGCAGTACTAAATTATTATTCATATCAGTATAGTATATTTACATTTATATTCATGTAGCTACAGAATGTACTAGTTCTGAAACTATATGAATACTGGTGAGGTTCCTTTGTGTGCCACACCTCCTTCAAAAAGAAAAAAAAAAAAAACAATGTTTAAAAAAAATAAAATAAAAAAAAATAATCCAGATTGAATGATTCCTTTATAGTTTAAAGCTATCTGTCCCATCACATATATAGTTGTGAGCAGGCGCGTTGTTGCTAACGCTGAAGGCTCGCGTAGCAGGCCTGTGGCCCTCGCGAAGCGAGGGGCTCAGTTGCTGGCATGGAGCTCTGAAGGCACTCCATGCCAGCAATTGTGGACCTCGCAAAATTTACAGACGCGTTACGACAGTTTACGATCTCGCAAAAATACGACCTTACCGCCCGAAACCCGCGCACATGAAAACATTAAAAACACAATAAATACACACAACAAATACATAAAAAGCTTATCTACAGCAAGTGGGGGCACCCAGGACCATAAAAACTAAAGTCCACCTCAATCTAACTAGAAATAAAAGAGTTTAGACACCTGAGAATCCCCGAAGCGAGAGAAAAAATGGCCGTCGAACAAAATGAAAACGAGGCTACAGGACTCTAAAGACGCAAAACACCATCAAACACCTACGGATTTCCCGAAAAAGAAGTACAAGATCCGAATACAAGGACGAAACCCCCGCGAACCGAAAAACATTACAAACACAATAAATACACACAACAAACACATAAAAAGCTTACCCACAGCAAGGGGGGGGGGCACACAGGACTTCTGCAAGTGAAGTTACACCTCGATTTAAATCCAAATTTCTGAGTTTAGACACCCGAAAATCACCTAAGCGAGAGAAAAAATGGCCACCGAACAAAACGAAAACGAGGCTAAAGGACCCTAAACACGCAAAACACCACCAAACACCTACGGATTTTCCGAAAAAAGTAGGAACGACATCCGAAAACAAGGACGCAAAATCAGCCACAGCGGCATACTACACATTAGGCGCCATTTTAGAACACTAACTTATACAATCCTGAAGTACACAGCTACCCTAATGGATTTGCCTCGCACACGCACACTATTACACTACACACTGCACACTTACACAGCAGCTCCAGAGCACTGATGCTGCAGCAACATAAAAACAGATTGCCAGCTCTTCAATGCAATACTGCATATATTACTTCACAATAGGTAAAGTACATTAATTTCTTATTTTATTAATTATTCATTGCCATAACAAAAAAAAACACCAACGCTGCTAATAGCACGCAAACAACCAAGAGCCTCGCAATGAGCACCGAAGGATCTTAAAACACCAACAAAATTAATTTTGCACCCAAACAACATTACCTGCCTTACAATCTTATTGCCGTAATTTTTTGACGGGCAAGTCGCTAGTTTCTTATAATATCCATATTGATATATATCTTTATAGTTTAAATCTGTCTGTCCCATTTCTTATAATGTATGTCCCCACCTAGAGAGTGAATTAATTTCCAAATAATGAGCTCTCTTCATGATAAACCTTTGATTTTATGAAGCGGGTGTTGGTATGCATTATTTTTTTTAAAAAGAAAGGCTACCATGCAATCTGTATAAAAATATTTTAAACACTTGCTGCCATTAATAAAAAAAACAAGCAAAAAAAAAATTAATGATGCTTTAGAAACACAAAAATAAGAGTGTATAATTGCTTCTCAAAAATCACAGTTAAAATGCTCACTTACATGTACAGTCCTCATCATGGCAACAGTAAAAAAAAAAATGTTACCTGACAGTGCAGTTTTAAAATATGTGTATAAAATAATACACAAAAGCTATAATTTTCAATTTGTCCTACCCAGACTGTATTAAAAAATGTAATAAATAAAAAATAAAAAAATATACATATAGAGGCTTGTCCTTAAAAGTAAAAAATAAAAGTGAAGGTCCTCTATTATATATTTATAAAAAAAAACTGTAGAAGAAAGTAGGCAAGGTTATTTACTGGATCTCCTCCTCCATTTTTCGTTTGTCCATTTCTGTTTCTCTGTTAAAAATAAAACTTGATAATCAGTTAGTTTTAGGACAGATTTATGAGCAGATCATTTTCTGTACTATAGTTTGATTTTAACTGATTCAATTTTACTCTAAGACATTCTAACTCTTTCTTAAACAGATATCTTTCATGTTGAAGATGCAAATTCTCAGCCTTGAGCAATTCATTTTGAGATTTCAGTACATGATAAGGAATAAATGGAGTATTTGTATTTATTCTAACTCTACCATTTGTTCGCAACCTGGTGTGACTATGGCTACTGTTTGTCCATCGGGTATTATGTGGCCCTTTGTTTCAATTAGGGGTAGGATGTAACACATTTTTGTAGCCCCTGGCAAAATGTCCCAACTGTCCACAAGCAAAACAAGATATTCTATTTGCATTGGTAAACATCTTTGTTTGGGCTGGGGTGGTCTTAACTACACAAATTCTGCCATTATTCCTATTTCTCTCTCTTAAACGGCTCTCTGCTCTCTTTAGATAATGTAAAAAAAAATAAAAGTGATTGTTTGCAGATACTCTCAACCCAACAATATTTATAAGGAGTGTGAGTTTATACAAAATTAATAATCTATCACTATATTCTTGTACATATTCTCACCATCTTCTGAATAAACTTACCCAACACAGAAGGATCATCCAATTCATTTATACCCAGTACATTTAAAATCTCTTTAACCAAATGCTCTTTAGATCTATGCTCAGCAAAAAAATCAGAAGGCAAACTAGATTTTAAGGATTGATGTAAAGAAGCCATAATCACAGCAAATGCATCAGTCTCAGTTAAATTTGCATTACATTTTGAAAACATTTCAATTCTTATCATGATTTCAACAGGATCATCATGAAAACCTATACAACCAAGTGATTTGCTTAGGGCCTGAATTACACTAATGGAAAGAGACCTATTCACAGTAGTTTCAGAAATGACCTGCCCATGAGCTCAGTAGAAACTGGCGCCATTTTGAAAACAATCATCTTCACTTTTCTTACAAACATTGCAGTCCACTTTCTGGACCTCTATCTCTTTACATTCTGCTTAACATTGACTATAATCAGTGTCCTTTTTACAAGAAGCTAAACATCCTTTTGCACTTTCTGCATCTTTCAATCTATCCACAAGTTCATTATTTTTACTATGTAGTTGCTTATTTTCTTGCAATATCTTCTGATTATCTAAACCCAAAGCAGATGCTGTATTGGCAGTGACAGTAAGGGTTTCTAAACCAGTAGTTAGCTCACACACTTTAGTCTCTAAAGCTTGTTTCTGCACACATAAATGTTTATATTGTTCTGCAATCCAATGTGCAGCAAATATTAAAATTGTTTCCCCATTTGATTTAGACAATTTATTTTCATTAATGGCTAATGCTACATGATTCTGCGCGTTTGACCAGGGATCAGAAGTATTCACCATAGCTCTAATCATAGCATCAGAGTTTTCAACATTAGAAATATTTTTCATTAAGCCCTCCATTATTGGATAACAAAACTATACAATGTTAAAAGTGCAGAAGAGCAAACATGTAAGAGTAAACAAAACCTGCTTTAGAATCCTGTATCTACCCCAGCGAAACGTACCATACAAAAATGTTTCTACAACTTTCTATAACTACAGCATACAATAGGAAAATAGTACATTAATTTATGCAAAATATTATACTTATTAATATGCTTGATTATTACATTAATGTCCTCCTTCCTGGCTCGCCATATATGTAAGAAATCAACTAATAACTAAATAATTATTGTATAGTTTCTACAAATAATATGTTCTTTTGGACAAATCAATAATCAAGCATACCGTAAATTTAATAAAAAGAATATATTTTACATAAATAAATATACGGTTACACAATGGGTTTTAGACAAACAGATAGACAGTAGGGATAAAACGATATTTACAAAAAGATACTTATGTGAATATGCTACATTATTACTAGATACTACACCAAAAGTCAGCAATATCTTCAGAGTCCATGTCTGTAGGCCTCAGGTCACACCACGGCATGGCTTCTGCTCAGCTGGGAACTCCTCTGGATGGCTCTTCTGGACACCTCTTCATGGGCACACACACACTCCTAGACTTAGACTTAGACTGACTAAAAAAAACTCTCTGGACTTTGTATATCTTTATTGGGCACTCCTCCTTGATATGTGACTGTTCATCTCAACTGAAATCATCTCACCTCCCCCCAAACTCCATAAAAACTCCACAAATGGAAAACTCACACACACAGATGTCCCCTTGTTTACATATAAACACTCTGGGCCAAGAGACCCCCTATTATGTTGTCTATATGATAGATGCAAGAGTCCACCGCACCCAACTGTTCTTTTGTTTACTCATAAACAACCCCAGGCATAAGTCTTTCGTTACAGTATCAATGGAATAGATAGTCACACCTCAAGTTTCTCAGGGCACAGTTTGTTTTTGATAAGTTGGTTGTAAACAGAATTTATATATCATCATTTATAAAGATTTATACAACTACATATATTTTATAAGATACACTTATTAAAGACACAATGTTTAAAAATTGATCACTGTATAAGCCATATATTACAGTGATGTTGTTAGGAGGACATTTTAGGCAAACATTACCTGTTGTGCCACATGGAAATAGAACTGACAGCATTGAAACATGTATCAAGACAAGTAAACTGTGGAAAATATTTACACACCTCAAATTAGAATTAAATATGACATCTGAAGGCCAAAATGAATTCAATGATTGGCTAATTTAAATTGGAGGAGGAAAACATCCACAAATAAATAATTTACCGGATGATACTGTAGAAATTCCATCACAAATGGTTTGCACGGAATCACTTATATCAGGAATCTTTCTCAATACGATCAATAACGACGATTACTCAGACATTGCAAACAAAGTGATATTAACATACAAACATATAAATGCATTGAATCTAAATAACAAAATTTTTAAATTCATCAACGCAGACCCCCAAAAATGATTACAGTGCAGATTCAATTCTGGCTGATGATAAAGACAGTGAATCTAACTTTAGTATAGAATGTATCAATTCTTTAACACCATCTGGAATGCCACCACATGTTTTGCAAATGAAAAAAGGGGCAAATGTCATGCTATTGAGAAATATGAATCCCAAAAAAGGACTTTGTAATGGTACCAGATTAATTGTGCAGGATTTAAAAGATAATTTCATACTTGCAGAAATTATGAATGGTACCCATAAAGGTGAACCAGTTCTTATACCAATAATTGATTTGGCTCCAAGTGAGAGTGGTTTGCCTTTTGTCCTTCAAAGGAGACAATTTCCAGTTATCATGGCATATGCCATGACCATAAATAGTCCCAAGAACAAACTTTTAAGTTTGTGGGTAGTTTTTTACAGGAACCTGTTTTTGAACACGGACAACTCTGTGTTGTTTTTTAAGGTGCACAAATCCAGATGATATTAAAGTTTCAATTGAAGACAACCCAAGTCAGGGTGATCTATTACACGATGGATGCATTTTTTCCAAAAACATTATGTACTGTGAAGTTTTGTAGACATAGAGAACAGTGGTTTTATTTCGAGGACAAAATTGTATGTCATTCGGGCTCTTTTTAGAGGACCACTATTTCACATAGTAAACTCTAGGTACAAATTTACATATTTTAACAAAAACAAAAAAAACTGAAAAAAAAGAAAGAATAAACAGTGGTTATATCCCATAGATAAAATTAAAAGTCTGATGGGCTCTTTTTAAGGGAACCACTTGGACATGCAAAAACAAAAAGTATTGGAATGTCTTGGAAGTGGACTTTTGCCAAAATTGGCCCCACAAAACAGCTACATTGCATTTTATTACTTTTACTCTTTACATTTTAATACATTAACTTCATGTTTGTAATGTTAAAATTGTTTTTTTCCAAGGTCTGAACAGTTGTTTCATTGTATGTAATTAAGGGTTTATGTTAGTAGGAGGATGATCATTTGTTGTAAAAATTAAATCTATATTTAAATACAGAGTATTATCTAGGTAGTAATCCGATCGCCAGTTAATGGGGTCAGGAAGGAATTATTTTTTTCCCTCCTTAGATAAAATTGACTACGTTTTATTGCTTTTTTACTGTTTGCCTTCCTCTGTATTCAATACTTATGTGGTTTAACAGCACTTTAAATAAAAGTTGCATGTTACAAAGCATTATGTAATGGTTTAATATACTCATTGATGTAAAGTTGACCTAATGTTATGCTACTCATTCATGCCTCACATTTAAAAATATTAGTATTGTTAAAAAAATGGTTCACTAATCTTTCAAATATAAGTTGCATGTTCCAAAGCATTTATGTAATGGTTTACAACTATGTATTTATACAAACTTCATCCATTGCTACATTATTGCTGTTAAAAAAAAAGTTATTATAGTTATTGTACTTCTTTCTATATAACAAAAAGGTTAAGAGGGTCGGAGACTCAAATTGTGTGGCAAACAGCATTCCCAGCTTTAAAATGTTATTGACCGTCATTTTTTGAGTCAAGTCGCTAGTATATATATATATATATATATATTTCAAAACTTTGAGACTGACTAAGACCATTATTAAGCAGGAAAATCAGTAATTCAGTAATAAGTAATTCGTTTTGAATTAGAGAAAAATAAATTTTGATGCCTCTGCTGAACATTGGAGGCATCCATAATAAATTTGTGAAAGTTGTTTGTGTGAGAGGCATGTTAACATTTCTGGAGACCTGTGGATGCATCTGCCAATGCAACGTCCAGCTTCTGGGCCAGTGATGGGGAAGGAGGTGGTGTCAATTTCAACAAACACAATATGGATTCCTTGGCTCATAAGTTTAGCTCTGAGATGCATATGTACATCTATTTGGATTTTTAAATTCCCTCAAATCTAGAGAATTGCAATTGTGTTCACACTGTCAATATTAAGTAAGTAGCCCATGTGCTCCAATAGTAAAGTATTTATTTGTGTATTTACTGCTTCAAGCTGCAATATTTGAAAAGTAACAAAGGTCAAATGTCATGCTCCTTGGCTTATTCTCTCAATGAACACCCATTTTACAGGCACCTAAATTAATAACAGCACAAAAAGATTCCAGCAGTAGGGTATTTCAGCCTCGGCCTACAGAGCCAAGGCCTAGGGCAGCATATATTCAGGTGTAGGAGGCTGCATGGTGTTGCTGGTGCAGTTATGGAACAGTCTGTGCATATACAGAGATATGTCTGTCTGTAAGTATACCTGACATTATGTAGAGCAGTGGAAAATTCTGAGTGCCTGGGAACATGGAATCATACATTATTTATTCCTGGTTTCTAAATATTTTTTCCATAACGATAATGTATCTCTGTGAATGTATTCCCTCCAAAGCTCCTAGAAATGTACAGTCTGGCTTCTGCATAATCTACTTAGCTTCTAAGTATGGGGTGCACAAATCTGAAGGTTTGTAGACTAGCATAATACCGAAACAGACTGACAGTTATATGAAATTGTCTATGGAGGGGAGGCAGTATAAACGGATGAATGTCAAATTGTGTATGGAGGAAAGGCAGTATAAACAGAGGAATGTCAAATTGTGTATCAAGGGAAGGCAGTATAAACGGAGGAATGTCAAATTGTGTATCAAGGGAAGGCAGTATAAACTGAGGAATGTCAAATTGTCTATGGAAGGGAGGCAGTATAAAAGGATGAATGTCAAATTGTGTATGGAGGGTAGGCAGTATAAATGGAGGAATGTCAAATTGTCTATGGAGGGGAGGCAGTATAAAAGGAGGAATGTCACAGTTTCTATGGAGGGAGTATAAAAGGAGAAATGCCAAATTTACTATTTAGGGGAAGCAGGATAAACTGAGGTAGGGCACATTGTCTATGGAGGGATGGCTGTATAAAAGGAGGAATGCCAAATTGACTATGGAGGGGAAGCAGGATAAACTGAGGATGGGAAAATTGTCTATGGAAGGAGGCAGTATGAAAGGAGGAATGCCAAATTGACTATGGAGGGGAAGCAGGATAAATGAAGGAATGTTAAATTGTCTATGGAGGGGCGGCAGTATAAAAGGAGGAATGTCACATTGTCTATGGAGGGAGGCAGGAGGAATGCCATATTGACTATGAAGAGGCATTATAAAAGGAGGAATGCCATATTGGCTATGGAGGGGGGTAGTTTAAAAGGAGGAATGTGGACATCCACAATACAAACACACACAAACAGTGTGTCCGAGAATGACTGAATGTCATGACAAGAGAATGCCCAGCTGGTATTTTTATACCGGTAGATCAGAATAACAGGACTTAATGGTCAGGTAGTATAATTTTTTACGATTACTCTGATCTACCGCTATAGATATACAAGCTGGGCATATTCTTGATGTTTTTCTTGTGAAACATAAGTAATTACATGAGAAGTCATTAAGAGAATGGGAGGACTTTTCATGTAATTCCTGCCTTTTTAGAATATAGACAACTGCAATTATATTTATTGTTATATGCGTACTTTAAATGTTTGCAATAACGGGGACCTTTATATTTTAATGCAGCTGTTTCTTTATATTCCTTTCTTCAACAATGGAGTAAAAGGAACCAGGGCTGGATCTACCAGTGGTGCAGGTGGTGCAGTGCATCAGAGCCCTTCTCTAGGGTGGCCCAGTGCTGTTAAATTTTGGAATTAATTTTTTTTTCTGTAGTGTAGGTGCTCCATTGAGTCCTCCCACTCCGACCCAACCCGCCAAGGCCCCACTAGGCCCCCCTGTGCCTCCTTTTACACACCCCAGCCTGAAGTTTGTGTGTGTCCGTTTGAAAAAGAGCATTTCTGTTGACGCTCCGAGAGGTGTCAGTATGGAGCAGTTCAGCACACTGAGTATGTATATCAGGGTCGAAGGTAAGAGAGCAAGGGCTGCAAAGTGGCAGCAAAGTACAAGGAATCAGTTCTGTGAGGGAAAAGCAAAGGAGATAGGGATTGGTGCTATGTGAGGTGGGTGCTGTGTGAGGGTGATGTTTATATATTTGTATATATACGTGTGCATATATATCCGTAGAGGATGTCGCAGGAAAGAGGAGCACTCGTCCTTGAGCTGTGCTGCAGGCAGAGGATCTTCTCACAGGCAGGAGCACTGCTGTGCACTGAGTGATTTGGTCCTGGTGGGACCCATCGCAAAACATTTTTTTACCCAACATTTTTTTTTGCAACAGGGCCCTCCATTCTCTAGCTCCGCCAGTGAAAGGAACAATTAAATTAGTGTTTGGAGCTGTGGCAGCATATGCATTATATACAGGGATTAACAGGTTACCTCGGGATTCTTGCACAATGCTATTCCATTTGCTATAAGTGTCTAATCTGTGCTAATCTCCAGCATGAAGATTTATGTGCAGTCGTAATACCAATCTGTTTAGATTTTCAGTAATTCAGTGATGTAATTGCATCTCAGCCTAATATAGTAAACAGTTAAACCCTGGAGGACATAAATAATCACTGATGCTCTGAAATATAATGGACAGCTGGTAATGTTACAGTTAAAGAATTTATGTCAATGATATTGATCTGAAAGCGGAGGTATTTTACTTCTCTGTTTCTCTTGGTGGGAAGTCATTAGAACAATGCAAGATGGCAGGATACTACTGGGATCTCAGAGGCAGGGTGTTGTGTTATTGACTGTGCTGGTTTCTACAAGCCATATTCTAAATTTATGGGACTGTACTTAAAGGACCACTGTCCTGCTCATATAACAAGGTATCATTTGTTTATTTAATAATAAATGAGCAAAAATCCAGTAACTGAAGGAAAAACTGAATGTAGCTTTTAAATGTTGCTCTGTCTACTGCAGATCTGCTGCTTTCCACCCCACGTATTGTGTCCAGAGAGACGCAAATGACCAACATAAGTGGACTGTCCTCAAGGGAGCCTTTGTCTGTTGTGCTGATAACATTGTTTATCTACCTCCTTCCCCGAACGTGGGTATTGCAGGCAAACCTACACAGTCAAAATAAATTTAAGACGGACTTCTGGACAGATCCTCTTTCACCCCTACAACCCCTAATAGAGGGCGATGAGAGACACTACTGGAAGCAAATTGTCTTCAAATTTTAATGTGAATATATAATCTATTGTACAGTTAATCTGAGCAAAAACAGATGCAAAGGAAACCTGTGTGCGCACAACCACATAATTATATCTTAGTCTGTGATTATTAAGAGTTTTTATGCCAAAACATACGTCTGGAATTTTCCTTTTTTCCTGTTCAGGGTAGAATTTTGGGGCTGGATAACTCTTTGAGTGAGACCAGACTGATATACTGGTGGTCCAGTGGTTACAATTCTGTGCTTTCACTGCTGTGACCTGGGGTGGTCACCCCCCCACCCCAAGCCTTGCCTCCAAGGCACCCTGGACCCTCTCACCCTTACCTGGATCCCACCTTGCTTACTCTGTTCAGCCTTAGTCCATTTTGATGCTCCTTCTGTGCCTCCCCTGACGACATACCCTATCAGCAGATAGAGGCGCCGGCAGGGGAGGCACAGAAGGAGCACTAAATAGACTAATGTCGATCAGGGTAAGAGAGAGGGGATCCTGGTGAGGATGAGGGGGTCCAGGGAGCCGAGGGGGCATGGGCTGGCGTGTGGAAGTGGCCACCCTACTATAAATAAAAAAACTGAAATTCAAAAACGAATTCATTAGATTGCCCTGGGGCCCTAGTGTATTGCATGGCCTGCACCAGCTGTAGCTCCACCACTGCCAACTATATTTTTGGAAAATTACTTTTTTTGCCGGCACCTCTATTTGCTGATAGGGTATGTCGGCAGAGGAGGCACAGAAGGAGTACTAAATAGACTAATGTCGATCAAGGTAAGAGAGAGGAGATCCTGCTCAGAATGAGGGGGTCCATGGTGCCGAGGTGGCATGGGCTGGGGTGGGGAAGTGGCCCCCTACTATAAATTAAAAAATCTTAGATTTGAAGAAAAATGATTTAGATTGCACTGGGGCCCTAGTGCATTGCACTGCCTGTACCAGCTGTAGCTCCGCCACTGCCAACTATATTTTTGCAAAATGGCTTTTGCCAACACTGCACTTGTGGAATCTTTCAAAATCAATACAATAAACATGTTCTAAAAAGTGACAACATAAAAATACGATTTTCTTAAATAATTTGGAATTTTAAGATAGTATTGATACCATAAAATGTATAATGATAATCTGCATATCTAGAAACTTTGTAGAAATGCAGTATACTGCCAAAAATAGCAGCTATGTAAGCCTTGAGCCTAAAAGCGATTTGAGAGCATCATTTTATTTTGTAAATAACGAGTTCCTATGTGTACTGGGTCTACAGTGCCTTTCCCCAGCACACCATAGAAATACACAAGACTCTATTTGAAAATTTTGTAGCAACAAATTAAAGAAAAAACTAAAGAATATACTTTATTATAGAAAAAACATATATAAAAATGTGTATATGCGATAGTGTAAATATAACAGATATACTATACAGTATATCAATAGCAGGCTTTTACTCGGGGGATAAGCTAATATAAATTGCCCCTTGTAAATAACTTGAAATACCCCACTAAACCAGCACCTGTCTAGTTGAGAAGACAGATGACAGCTTGCAGTTGCTAGCATTGCTTGTTGAAGTTGATCTCTATGTGTTCCCTAAGGAAAAATGACCAAATCACTCATAATTTGTTGAGCTTAAGTGTGGTTTTGCTTGGTTAGCATAGAGGTAATTGCCACAAGTCAAGTTGACTAGTTGTTTTGATAAGCAGCACAATGCTGTAATAAAAACTCCACTATCCCGGCTGTCAAAATAACTGGTTAACTAATCCCGATATATTATCCCATAAGACCAAGTGTACTTAGAGATAAATAATTAAGCGGTTACCTTATAGTAGTAAACGGATTAATTCAGCACCGGGCATGTTGGGTATTATACACCGAAGTGGAAAAGCTTACCCCCACAGCCTGCTAAACCGTTCCCGACGCGCGTTTCCCCGTAGCTAATGTCTCGGATTCATTTATTTACTGTTACATAATTTTATTTTGGCAGACTCTGCTTGTGCCTGGGAGCTTCCATATTGAACCTTTGCCACTTTCATAGCTGTCTGGGGGGGGGGGGGGGTGATACTAGGACTTGCACTTACAATTAAAGTACCAATGCAGTTGGGGGAAGAAAACACTTGTTTGTCAAGTATGTACCAAACTAACAACATTAGCAACTGTGTAAGTCATGGACATAAAACATTATTGGGAAAATCAGGGTTTTTTTCAAGACAGGAATCCATTTTGTGTTTGTTACATCGCATCCTGAGAACTGGATGATCTTGTGTAATTATCAGTGGAGATCCAATCCCCCTAACTGGTCTTTCATGCAGCCACAGCTCTCCAGAAATATAAACGCTCCTCTCACACACAACTTCCACTAATGTATCATGGATCCTCCGGGGTCCTGACGAGGCATCAACATTTATTTATTTTTCTAATTAAAAAATTAGTTGTATTACTTTTTTCCTACTTAATTATGCTCTTACTAAGACTCAGTATTTTCAAACATATATTATTTTTCATGTGCAATGTACCCTTAGCCTTATTTTAATGTGTCCTTTTACTTGTTTTAGGAGCACACACAGGGCTATTTTAACTGATATTATATCCTAGTATTTTCTGTACTTTATCTCTTGTCGCCTGTTAGAAATAGCTTTGTATCAGCTTTGATAAAATGAACAATCTCTCCCTTTCCCGTTAGAGCAGCACAGTTACAGTACAGTATCTTTTCACAGCAGAGGCCACTATAAAACATTACATTTCTGGAAGCTTCAGAAACCATTTTTGTCTGTCACGAGAGATAAGAAAATAACAAGATCACATATTAGACAAAGCTCTCTTATTTTCATCTGCTGCAGCTTGCAGACTGTTTTGTCTATTAGCCTCTAAAAAGGTGTAACTCATTTAATATTTAATATAAAGAAAGGCGGCAAAGGCCCAGTTTTTTACTGAAAATATTATTATTATTATTATAGTTTATTTATAATGCGCCAACATATTCCGTAGCGCTGTACATAAATTAGGTTCAGACAATGATAAATACAGATTAACATTTAGCAAAGGAAGGAGGGCCCTGTCTTTGAGCTAGGAATCCAATGTCCATTCCCAAAGTATTTAGGATTGAAACTCGCAGACTTACAATCTAAGGGATAGTGAGTGGTAAAAGAGGGAGAGAGAGGT
Organism: Discoglossus pictus; assembly: GCA_027410445.1. Taxonomy (NCBI): domain Eukaryota; kingdom Metazoa; phylum Chordata; class Amphibia; order Anura; family Alytidae; genus Discoglossus; species Discoglossus pictus. Next base: position 75,725,973 of record CM050166.1, read on the forward strand.
GATAAGTGTGTTAGGGTGGAAGGTGATACGGTTCTATAAAGAGATGCGTTTTAAGTGAGGTTTTAAATGTTTTGAGGCAAGAGGATAATCTGGTGGAGCGAGGCAAGGAGTTCCAGAGACTATTAGTACATAGATAAATAAATATTAATGAAATTTGTTGGTGTTATAAATTGTAAGTGGAAGAGTTAAATAATCGTTGTTAACGTATAAATTATCTATACAATACTTTCTTTTCTCTAACTCTGCTTATCTAACTATCGTAGTTGATGTGATAAAGAAGAGCCAAGTTGAATTGATGATAATAGTCAAAGAGATGTTTAAAGAAACATAGAGCCTCATTCAATTTGTTGCCTGCATCTAGCGGTATAGAGACTGTATGACTGCGGGCGTGCTGCAGACTCGCAGTCTGCTACAATTTGGTGCTAATCAATTGAACAAGCCCGCAAGTGATGGGCCGAAAGCCAAAACCGTAAACCATGAAAATGTATGTAGCAGTTCAGGGCGGGAACATGGTCAATTAAGCAAAGCCGTAACTACCCATTTAGAAACAGCCAATAGAAAATGAGACCGTTATCATTAGGTCAGTAAAACATGGAGGTTACATGTCAATCAATTAGCATTTAGGGGTCCGATATGCGATCGGACTTGCAAAACACAAAATAATAAAAATGAATGTCGATACTGTTCTAGTCCATGTGGGTGGCCTGCTATGTATTAACTCATTGATTCCTGAGATCGATATAACCCCAAAATAAAACATAATACAAAATAATTTTTTATTGCCGATTTGCGAGCTTGAGACGATTGTGCAATTAATTCTAATGTCTGTCATACCTTTCTCCGTTATTTACAGCGCAGTAGTGATTTTTTATTTGTTTTTACAGTGCTACGGACATGTCTCTAACCCCTTTGCGAGTCCTATCTGGTACTCGTAGGGTTTTCTTCTACATTTGACATTTACAGGTGTGAAAACATTTGCAGGCTTGAGGAACTGTAGCAATTGAATAGCTATGTGCGTTTGTAACTCTTGCAGACGTGAAAGATCAAAGTCTTAGATGGGGTGTAAGTTACACTTGTAACAACCGCAAGGATTTCAAGCCCGTAACCCATAGCACGTTTGCGGCTCGCAAAAAAAACGCCAATTGAATAGCAAATTAACATACGGGCTACTGTAACTTACAATTGCTCAATTGAATGAGGCTCATAGTCTCTGTTTTTAACATTAAAAAAAGCTAACTACATGTTTAGACATGATTTTACTAACAAGTGGTTACAATTTCTGTTCTTACTTAAGGAAACATTCTAAACAGTCCCTGCAAAGGTCTGCCCCTGTAGCTCATGCATACAATGTTTCCATAATAAGAATAATGACAACTTTGTGGTTATGTTAATTTAACCAACAGGGCATGCTCTTCCTGCTTATTACCTCCAGTATGAGAATTAATAAATAATCTCAGATAAAGTAACTAAAGTAACTAGCAGAGGAAGAATGTTTGCAGGTAGTATTTCCTTAAAACAACCATTGATCAAGCTCACTTATTTAACATTTCCACTCAAATAATGACAAACTACAAGTTAAAGAAGTGAGGAAGTATCAACAGGATATGAAAGAAAAAAATAACTTATTTTATTTGGATGAGAACAATAGAAAACAAACAATGTGGGATAAACATCAACAGATGGACCATTATATTGGAGTTTATTGGTAATTCCCCTGTCTGGGCTTCACTTTTATTATTATTTCTATATTTCTAACTCCTCTCCCCCACAGGACCTGCTTCAAAAGAACCACCCACTTATTTGTGTTGGGGTGTCTTCAGGGTATCATTGTGTCTGGTACTTGGGAGATGGCAGCTGGTGCTGAGAAGAAAGGGCACTGTGTTCATGTTACTAGTGCAGGGTGTTGGTATCTGCAGTTTCTTGGCTTAGTGACAAGTCCCAACATTTCAAGTGATCATAGATGGACACATATTTATAAAAACAGATGCACTATTTGGTTGTGATATTGCTATTCCCTAATGATGGGAGCAGCTTGAGCAAAGACATTAGAGATTTGCAAACTGCTTTAAAACACCTATAATTTCCAGGACAAAAACACTCCTGAAATCTCTATTTTCCAGGAATATTGAATGTACACAGTAATGGTCATACAGAAGGGCAGAGGTAGCCAATAGGTGGACCTTAATCCGAATCAGGACCTGCTGCCCCTTTCTCCCAGCATTATTACATATATAATATATCTCAAATGAAGCCTCCAAATGCTTAAAGGGCCACATTAATACAAATGTTTCTGTAAAGCATTTAAAAGAGTATTATCTATACATTAGAGATCTTTTTGGATTTTCCAGAGGAAAATACTTTATATTAACTGATGAAAATGAAAATGTAAACAACAGACAGACAAATAAAAAACAATGGCCCCCATTCAATTGAGCAATTGCAAGTTAATGGAGCCTGTAAACTAATTTGCTATTTAAGTGGCGTCTTTAAGCGAGCCACAAACGATCTACGGGTTACAGGGTGAAAATCTCTGCTGCTGTCAAAATCATAACTTACAGCCCATCTAAGCCTTTGATCTTTCAAGCCTGCTAAAATCGCTATTCAATTGCTACAATTCCTCAACCTCGCAAATGGTTTTACACCCGTAAACAGCAAATGTAGACGAAAATCCTATGGGTACCAGACTCGCAAGGGAGTTTAACCACTGTTTGTAGCACAGTAAATGCAAATTAAAAATTAATACTGCACTTTTAAAGATGGGGAAAGCGATGAAAGACATTAGAATTAATTACACAACATCTCAAGCTTGCGAATCTGTAATAAAAAATATTTTTTTCACGTTACATTTTCATGTTATATCAATCTCCTGAATCAAGGAGTTAATACATATCAGGACACCCACATGGACTACAACATTTCCTTTATTCAATTTATTATTATGTACATTGCCGGATTGCAAGTCTGATCGTATATCGGGCTACTAAAAGCTAATTGACTGACGTGCAACCTCCATGTTTTACTGACCTAATGATGGCGGTCTCATTTACTATTGGCTGTTTCAAATCAGTAGACACAGCCTTGCTTAATTGCATGGTTTACTGTTTCGGCTATCGGCCCGTAACTTGCGGACTAAATTTCCCTCTTTTTCCATTTTTCTAATCTTACACACGCTGCTTATATCAGACACATACATTACATTGGGTCATTCTATACACATACAGATTTATTTTACTTAAAAATAAAACTTGTTTCCCACACCCAGGGGTGAAGGAGGCAGAATAATTCTGGGGGGATACAGCTCATTGTATGTACAGGCCGTAAAATAGCTTATATATACATACATACAAACATAGAAAATTTGGGGATGGATTTGTCCCCCCCATCCCCCCAGTTCCTACACCCATGCCCACACCCCCAAAGCTGCTTACATAGGCACAGTGAACCTCCCAATAGAAACACTGCATTTGCGTATAGATTTTAACCCTTTACATACTGTAATGGAGGGCCACTAGGGGTCACAAGAGAGCTCTGTAAGACTTCTCCCCTAAGAATGGAAAGAGTTAACTCCAGGCAGTTATCAGAGGCTAATGGAAGCCCAGCTGTGAACTGCCTTTAAGAGCAGCAGAGAGATGGGGTCTAATCTCTCTCACTTAGGCTTGGGCCTAAGAGCTGTGAGCTGTGAGTTTTGAGCTGTGTGTAGCTGCAGTGTGTTTAAAGAAGAAAACCCTGGACAGCTCAGCTGCTGTTTGGATCCTGAGAGCTGGGATTTGTGCTGAAGCAAGGCAGTCAAGAAGGCTGCTGCATTTCAGAGATTGCTCCCAGAGAAGACTGCTGTGGTATAGGAGATATTCTACTGTGTAAGGATTTATCTGAAGACCCCATTCCTAAGAAGCCGGATGCAATAAGGGATAAAAAGGTTGGTGACAAATGCATGTTGTTTCCACCATATGAAGATAAGGAGTACAAATGCCCCAGGGAGAAGAGTGCTTTGAGAGAGCGTAATAGTCCCTCATCACAAGAGGGTGACAAGGGTCCCTGGGGTGAAGCATAAGGGAGTGAAGGGTGGGCCCTATGCTTCACCCACTATTGACACAGAAAGAAGAGGACAAGTCCTCAAGAGATACAAGATTAAAGCAGAGAGCTTATACTGTGGACTGTATCATTATACCTGCAGGCCGAGAAGCAGTCTCAGGGATAGTCAGGGCGTTCCTGGTTATAGTAAGCCCGTTTATGTAGAATTTTATTTCATAGCTGAGGATAAGCACTGTTTTGCTTTCTGTTGGCGCTTACAAATAAACAGCTGTAAAATTAAGCCTCTGACAAGCCTACTGTGTTTTCCTCCCTAAAAACGTCAAAGAGCAGGACGCGAACCCCGTCAGAAGGGGGCGCTCTGTTTCAATACCTTCAAGCCAACAGCAGCTCAATGCAGGGATCTACAGATCTGTGTCTGACTCCTACTTCCTTCTACAAGGGGACTACACATCTCATGATTCCTTCCTGCACAAACTGCCATCACTGATTATTACACTGCATTAAAATATATTTCTGCCTGTGAATGGCTAAAATTAATTATGAATTTATGCTAATTTTAGCAGGGATATCAAGAGGTGTTAACTAACAAAAGAAACTGCTTGCAAACTCAAGGATTTAGCAAACATCAGGGTAAGCTTGTTAATGTTTATTTTGGTGTTTTTTCATTTAAATAAAATGTTTTCATACACTACTGATTCTCCTCTATTAGATGCATTCATAATCCAGGAAATTTATGAAAAAACAATGGAAGTAAAAGCAAACTATCCATAAGGCTCACTTATGAAAGCAATTCCACACTGTCTATATTTAATGTATTTTTTTAAACTATAGACTATAGACTATAAAATTATTTCTCATACAAACATTTTTTGTAATGCTTAAAATGTGATCTTTTTAATGCATATTAGAAAATATTGGCCTACAGTGGGACTTTAAATAAGCAATCGGTTACGTTGTTCTTTACCTAAATCATTGTGTAAACATTTTCGTGTACCTTCTGAATACTATTATATTTAATATTTGTATATGTATCCATAACAAAAAAATAGGGATTCTGGATTCATTGTCATAAAGACATTCAGACATTTGTAGATGTTATAAAACATAACTGACTACTGGTATAGGGTGTTGTGTTTATTTACTAACAATAAAATCAAGGTAGTTTTTAAAGGTTGCATTTGAACTTCAGTGTTTCTGGGACTAATTGAGCTGCTTTACTCCCCCCCAATTAGTCGTCCTGGGGTGGAGGTGGATTGGTTCAGCTGTTATAAAAATATGTTCTGACTAGTATAGGTTTGTCTGTAATGGCTACTACAATGAAGCAGGCAGATTAGGATAGCTAAATTCAGGACAGCCTACTGGCAGATCCTCGCACACCCAAGGGTGCAGAGAAGCCTGTTTACTTTGGGGGGCTGTCCAAAACTGGGACAGTTTGCAGGCATGTAAATTTTATACAAAAGCTAAATGCGCAAATATGCTTTGTTATTGTCAAAAGAAAAAAAGTTGCATAGATTTTCCCAGTGCTTCCAGGATATTTGTTTTAATTGATTGCATGACTAATACAGCGTCCATCTTCAATAGGCCTCAATTAAACATGTGTGTCACTGTGAGTGTGTAATTGTCTGCACAGAAGCTCATCCAAAGCACCAATTTGGGACTCCGACGAGAGAATGAAACCAGATATTAAAGTCAATCCCATAACAGTGAGCGCAGACACCAAACTTGTAAAATGATTCTCCCAAGACGATAACAAACATTATTCTATGAAAATCTGTCTAAAAGCATGTTTTGACAAAACACAATAAAGCATTAAAGGGCCAGAGCCGTCCTCAAGGAAAGTATAACTTTTAGAACTAAATCATCTTTTATATTTAGTGTAATTCAAATAAAAATCTTTATTGAGGAAACATAATAGGAAATTGGAAGTTTTCCAATAGTCCTCGCATCTTTACAAGATGGTCACTATAATGTAGCACTTGAAATAGAATTTGATAAGGAATTTTAAAACAGAGTTAAGATAATCACAAAGCTGTTGAAAAATATTTATCTAGTCTAGGTTAGTGACTTTATTACACTAAACCACTATGATATGATAAGGAGGAGCAACAAAAGTCCCATTAAAACCCCATGATTTCACAAATAAAAATTGCAATTTTAAAAGCAACACTGAATATCTTTCAGAGGGCTGGGTCATTGTAGTTATCCTGTGAGCCTACTTGTTTCATATGCCAATCAGGGTATACCATAAATCACTGCCTCTTGAAAAAAAGATAAAATGAAACTAATTATAAGAAAATGCTAAAGGAAGTGTTTTTGTATGATAAATAACATAAAACATAATACAGAATCATGGCACTGAGATTTTTTTCTTGAGGCTTGGTCTGTTCATTAAAGAAAAAGTAGAACCATTCTTACGAGGAATAATATAACAAAGGTTTGGGCAGGCGGAGAAGAAGAGAAACATATTGAAAAAACAAACTAAAAAGAAAAATAAGAGAAAGGGAAAGTAAAGAGGAATAGTCCTCACAGGGAACAATCTTACACATTGGGGGCAATTTAGAAAGGTTAGGTGTCACATGCAGAATTCTGACCAGACTAGCCATATTTTATTAAAACTCTTTGCTGTTCAAGTGCTTATTGCCTGAGAGTTTTTTCCATGAGACAGATGTATTTAATCCTGTCTATCGCCTGTCCAATGGTAGGTGCCTGAGGCTGTTTCCAAGATGCAGAAGCAGCACAGCTGGATGCTGTCACTATATGTTTGATGAGTTTATGTTTTTCATTGGGAATGTTGTCAACTGAAAATAGGATATTCATTGGTGTTTTTGGAACTTGGATGTTAGGTATTTAGTATATTAGGACAGTAGTCACTAGTTTTGTTGGGGGAATGGGCAAGAGCAAAATAAATAGACCATTATGCCATCTTCATATATATATCACCTTTAACACTTCTGAAACACCTGTGGATAGAGGACAAAGAGGCACCAAGGGGTCAGGTACTAACACATCAGTGGGCCCATTCATGGAAAGTATTTCCTATAAGAATGTCTGCCAGATATTTAATCCCTTGATGTTGCCAAGTTGCAGGGGATTGAGGAGGATAGGGAGACAGACAGGTTTACTGGTACTGACCAGAGCTGGAGGACTTAAGCATACAATCAGTGAACTCAGAACAGGGAACCTTGTATACAGGAACATTGTAGAATTGAGCAAAGGAACAGCTGCAACTTGTGCATAGGCAGTCATTCATACAGTCTCCCACTCAGCTAGAGTGCATTGCCAATGCAAAATGCTTTCAAACAGCACATTTCCAGCCAATGAAGAACATTGTGTTGATAGAAGCTTATGCGCCACAATATAACACTACCTGCCAGGCTGAGCTGTCTCCCACCTGTCACCTTAAAGTAAATTTAATACTGAATATTGTTTTTTTTTTTTCAAAAGACATGAATTTGATTAATGATCAATGCATCAAAAATTATAGCTATCTACAAAATAAAGAAACAGTGTTTACTCTAATGCGGATCAAAAGAACTCTGTTTAAGAGAAGACTATACACCTTCTCTGGCACAGTGTATACCAAACTGGTCAAGCGTGACTTGTAAAGTAATAAACAATTATTTGTCCTACAAACACTATAAACAACTTGTACAGTATTAGCTACAGTTTTGAGTAGACATATAGGAATCTGATATTTTAGGATAGATTTCCACTCATTCAAGCATTTAGAAGTGAACAAGCACGGTATCCATTTCATTGTAAAAGTATCCAAGTAACCTTTGTTGTAAATTTTTCTCTATTTTTCCCCAATTTTTTCAATAAATATAGGCATATTTGGTATTAAGTGTGTTTTTCTAAAACCATCATTTTATTTTAAACGTAATCAAAATTAGTCCTCTATACTTTTTATAAACTTTCTATTGAATATATGAAATATTTTGGGCTTACTTGGTTTATTTTGATGGGGTTCAAGTCTGTGTCGTGCTCTTCATCCACTGCTGGACAATTCTGACCGCATTCTATGTTGCATTGTCCTGCTGGAAGATCCCATCTGCTCCAGGGAAAACAGTCAACATGTATGGGTGTACTCGATCTACAACGTTGGAGAGATTACCCAATCGGTTGAGAGAGCGTTCCAGATGTATGAGTGGACCCAGACAATGCCAAGAAAATATTCCCCAGACCAGAACGCTGCCGCCACCAGCTTGGTTGCAGAGTGTTTGTTCCTGGTGATTTTGCACTTGACACGCCAACATCCGTCCAGTCCATGAAGCAGAAAACTTGTCTCATCAAAGAAGGCAACCATTTGCCAATAAAAAGAGGTCAAATTTAGGTACTGATGAAGCCGTTTCTGATGATGAACCCTTGTCAGCATGGGTGCAGTGACCGGCTGTTTACTTCGGAGCTCCATACGCAACCAGGCTGGCTGGCTGTACTGTCGTTTTAGACACATGTAAGGTAGCCCCCTGGTTCATTTGGATGGTGATTTGCTCAACTGTAGCATGTCTGTTGGCCCTCACACAGCTTCACAGCCAACATTCACCTCTGACATTAATGACACGTGGAGCTCCATGCCGTTTATTTCTAATGGTGCTGTTTGTCCAGTTACGTTACACTTTAACCACAGCAGCAAGCAAATAGTTCAAATACTGCTGTTTCAGAAATACTGTCACCCTTGGCCCGAAAGCCAATGATTATCCCCTTTTCAAAGTTGGATACATTACTTCATATGTTTGCAAAATACCTACATCACCTTATATACCCACCAAGCCAGCTCACAAAATGTCATGTCATTGGCTAAACAATGCTGTCTTTAAAATTAGACAGTGTTCATAATACTGTGTATTATTATGCAGCACACAAAACTTGAACATTAATAAAAATTAGTTATACTTGCATAATTCAAATAAATATAGTGCACTGTATATAATATATATACACTAGCGACTTGCCCGTCAAAAAATGACGGTCAATAAAATTTTAAGCCATGGTAATGCTGTTTGGCACACAATGTTAACCTTTTTATACTCTAAGGACCTTCGGCGCTCATTGCGAGCCTCACGCTGATAGCCTTTGGCTCCTCTCTATATTTCTTTAAATGCTAATTCATGAATTAATTGAATAATAAATTAATATAGTTTACCTTTTTGTAATTAATATATGTAACAATCAATAGCCTGAAGAGGCAACAATCTCTTTTTATTGTCCTGCAGCATATAATGGACTGTTGCTGCCCTGAGGAGATAGTTTTATGAATGTCTCAACTGTGCATTAGGAATCTAGCTACTTTAGATGCGTAATATTGTTAGTGGCACGGATTGTAAAATAGCGTTGTTTGTCTATGTGCTACGCAGTTCGCAAGCATTTGCCGTCCTTTGTAATAGTGCATTTTGCAGCTTGTACATTCCTGAGTGAAAGTGGTACTCAGTTGGCAGTGTTTTGCACGGTCCACGGTCGTGTAGCCTCGTTTTCATTTTTTTGGGGCCACTCGGCAAAATGGACTTAAATTTGCGTTACACCTCACTCCCAGACGTCCTGGTTGCTCCCCCGTGATGTGTGTGATGTTTTTGTTGTTTTTTTGTTTTTTTTTGTGGGTTTCGCGTCTCATATTTTTTTTTCTAAGTCCCGCGTTCATCAAGTGCTTGCAGCTTACGGCAATCCTGCGTTTCCTAAGTGTTTGTAGGCTAAGTCCTGCGTGTTTCATTGCCTCCACTGCTCGCCTCGCTTTGCTGCAACTTTTAGTGCCTTAACGGCTCGCCTCGCTAAGCTTGGCTCGCAGGCGATGAGTGCCTTTGGCTCGCTAAGTGGTGCGAGTTAAAATGCTCCAATTTAATGGCTCGCCTCGCATTGCGAGGTGAGCAAGCGGCCTTTGACACTCAGCGCCTAAGTCGTACGCACCACGCAAATCATGATGACGTCTCGTAGTTCGACAATTATAATATGTGATTACATACACCTGCTATTTATATGTATGAATATATATATAATAATTGTAAGTGTAATTAGTTTTTATTGATGGAAAGTTTTGTGTCATGTAACATAATATATTATTAAAATATGTAAAATAATATATTACTAATAACCTATATTATTTGTTTTAAAAAGAGTCAATGTAAGATTTTCCTGCTATGTAGATGAACCAGCAGTTATTGTAGCTCCCCCTGTCATGTTGTAAGTGGATCCTGCAGAACTGTGTTGATGGCTCTACCCCCAACAGTAACATCATCTGCTTATATGCTATTGAAAAAACACCAGCTACACAAGATGGAGACGGATCTGAGTTAATGAGAATATGAGGAAAAAAAATACTGCCTCTATTCTGACCAATATGAATGGCAAAATAAAGCAAGTAAGCCAACAATATTATATATATTCCACTAAAATGTTTATATACAGGATATAGATTAATTGTGATTCAGTGTAAAAAAATGTTTTCCAGAGTTCAGTTGTCCTTTAATCTAGAAATAGTCAGGTGATACGAACATAAAGTATTGCCGGCGGAATGGTATTAGGCAACGTTGAACAATCTTCAGCAGATGCACATTTAATATATTCCTCTGTAGCCCTGGTACGGGGTCCCAAAGAGCTGCATATCGAAATCTCAGCAGAGGAATAATGGTGTTATTGGAAGAAGACTATGAATATAATGAGACCATGTTAAGCTGATAGACCAGTTTAGGGCCATGAAACAAAACTGTGCAACTGAGCTCATAACACGAAGAAATCATTATGCTGAAGATAGTACTAAGCTATGTGTTTTTGTGTTACATTGTGTTGTTGTTATTTAGTCGTACAGTTGTATCCAACTCTCTGTAACCCTATGAACTGTAGCACGCCAGGCACATCTATCAGCCACTGCCCCTCTGAGCCCCATCAAGCTTGTGTTCATTGCTTCAATGACCTCATCTATACATCCCCGCCTCTGCCGTCTCATTCTTTGTGTGCCTTCAATCTTTCTGAGTATTGGAGAATCCTGTCTACTCATGATATGGCCAAAATATATTCAGCCTCATGATCATAATTTCCAGTGAACAGTTTGTCTTGATTTATTGGATCTTCTTGCAGTTCAAAAGACTCTAAGACATTTTTATCCAACACCACAATTGAAAGGCGTCAGTGCTACATAAAAATGGACATAAAAATGAAAAATATATATTTTCTGCATGAAATATTAGTAAATCATGGTTAAACTTGTAAGGAAATCATTTCCAGGCTTCGTCATTATGAAACATTTTTTAATATCTATTATGTATTGATATATGCAGTACTGGGTTCCACCAGTAAGACTAAACTTACAGCCTTATTAAATTGCGATAAGCACATAGCATATGTTTTTACAGAAGTTTTTAGTTAGAGAAGACCTTGCTTTTGGATAGAAGTTCATGTGCTTATATAGAGCGCTTTTCAATTTCCCGAATCGCAATTTAATAAGGCTGCTGGTCACCAAACCTATGGCCAACCTCATTACATTATAAATGCAACAGATAACAAATAATAATTTAAAGGCTGTATTGAGTTTTACTTTCCAAAATATACAGCTCACAATAAAGTTTAGTTCTTCAAGTGAAAATACTATACATACGAAATCTCAGTGACTTTTTTTTACTGGCATTAACAGCTACATAAGCTCTGAACATAAACCCCTTTTTCAGGGAACCTTATATTTATTGAACACCTGCAAATTGAAATTGAAAATTGAAAAATGTAAAATTGATTATGGCTTGTCAGACATGAGCTCTTGGTGCTAGCCCCTTCTATGCACTTGTACAGAAGCAGACAGCTTGAAACTATAATCACAAACCTGCTCTATCAGAAATTGAAATGCCCCTCTCACACACCACCTTCATCACAGTGTCATGGATGCCTTTAGGGCCCAGCAGAAACATTCTATTTACTCTATTTTCACTATTTAAAAGAAGCTTTATGGCATTTTTGCTGTATATTTACTCCCTTAGCATATGTATTTTGTATTGCCATAGCATGGTTTGTCTCCCTATCATTTAGCAGCTTCAAGTATACAGACTCTGTAAAAGCTCTCTTAAAAGAAGGGACTAAAAACTGGATTTTATTTAAGAATTTTTTAGCAGATTGCTGTGGGTGACATTTGTGGGGCCAACATGTGGTAAACCAAAACTGAACGGTTCTTCAATGCTTGTTTTTTTTCTCTCAGTTGAGATACACAACATGATTGAGCAGGAAAAGGTTATATGAGGTAGACAGATGTGTAAAATGCCAAGTGTGCCAAAACTGCAGGATCCAAATTATGGAATCAGTAAAAAATTAGAACTTTGCTGGAAAGTGTTCTAGAAAACCTATTCATCAATCAGTCAGTAACATTACTCAGTAGCAAAATGCGTATTGTAAAAATATATACATAATTCCTCATATTTCAAGGAACGCTGAGAGAAATAACTTTTGGATACCTTTAAGTTTATTTAAGAAAAGTAGGTACATTGTTGTTATTCATTATAATTTTACCTAAGGAAAGAAAATTCTTGCTACTGTATAAACCCTTCAGGGATGATATCCAGGAAACAGGTGGATAGTGTAATGTATGCATACCAGATAACAAGAAAGGAGTTGCACCACCTCAGGTAATTCCCATAAAACACAACCTCACAAATCAAGATATTGTGTGTTTATTTACATTTAATTGTACAATTATGTTTATTTACACAAAGAGAAGTCAGTATTCAAATTGACAGAGAGTCAACTGCAGTACATGCTACCCTTCTAAACAATGTGAAAATAGCCAAAACCTTTCCTTTGCCCTAATAAACACACTTTTTTCCTAAAAATCCTATATAAACACCAGTTGACCAAAAGAAACTATAGTGAACTCTCATATATTAAATATGTCTATCCCACTGTGTATTCAGTATTCATATAGATACAAATGATCTTCTTTTGGGATTAAAAATGATTAACATAAAAATAAGTTAGTTCAGGCAGTCCAAAAAACACTTTTATACTGAAATCCTTCACTTTATTGCATGAACTCACATTTTACAGAGCAGAACACACCGCTCTCTTATATTTACCTTCTTAGTTTAGGAAACATCCAGGTCCAGCCTTCTTTCTTTTAACCTAGGTGGGATCTCAGAAAAGCCCAAGGAATAGAAACACTCAAGACTCAGGAACCAATGGTGCAATATCAAATAAATGAATATATGTAGAAATAGCTTAAAATATTTTGAAATTGAGGCTTTTTTAGCAATATTATCTAATTTTAAAGATTTCATGTTTAAATTTCTTCAAGTTCTACCTCGTTCTTACACAGACAGGAAGATACACAACAAGATGAGCCTATGGGTCTGTAAGCAGGACAGCTTACTGTAAACACTGCAGGAGAAGCACACAACCTCCTCAAACCAGTCTCTGGGAAATGAGAGACTAGGACAACCTGCAGTAGTGCCATCACCAATGCTTTGAGCATGCTGGGAGGGTCTAACTGACAGAGCTGTCACAGCCAGCTCCATAGACTTCAATGAAGTATTCAGCCTATTGGTTACAGCTGCTCATTTCTTAATCAGGACAATAGAGGATGAACACAAGGAGCATCAGAAGCCCAAGATTTATGGGTGAATAAAGGCATCATTAAGAACAAGTGTATTTTTACTTACATTATATTTTTCCTGGTGAAATGGCTTGTGTACTTGAATGAAACTGTGAATTTCACCATGTAGGTTACCCAAGATAGGCAGTTATCGATAGGCTACTTCCAGTATATATTTATGCGGGAACTAGCGATAATGCTGAATGCTTGTAGGTAGAGTTAAATAGCGGAGCAGCAAATTCTAAAAGAATATTGGTAGGAGTATGCTATGAACCCCCAAATATAACTGAAAGCGTGGAGCTGCAATTATTGTTACAAATTGGTAATGCAGCTAAGCATGGGCAATTTTATTAATGGGAGATTTTAACTACCCTGAAATAAACTGTATGAATGAGACCAGCAGTTCAGTTAAGGGGAGCAGGTTCTTGAGCAGATCATTATCTGGCCCAGGTTATACAAGAACCTACTAGAAATGAAGCTATCTTGGATTTAGTCATCACAAATAATATTGATATGGTATCAAATGTTGAAATAGGGCAACCTTTGGGAAACAGTGATCACAAAACAGATTGAAATAAAAAACAAAACTATAAGGGGCCAACAAAAACTCTTAATTTTAAAAGGGCAGATTTTAACAGTCTAAGAGCAGTAATACAACGTATAGACTGGGACAAAGAACTGACGGGTAAAAACACTGAACATAAATGGACAACGTTCAAAGCCTTACCAAGGGCCCTATTAAATTCGAGCTGCGGATGAAATCGTATCTCGCAAAGGCAGTTTTCCTGCTGTTTGCGAGTACCGAATCTCTCGCAGCCTGCTTTGCGATATGACTGCGAGAAATGGCCGAGAATAGGCTCCGAGAGAGCTACGTAGCCTTAAATCTATGCATGAGTCTCGCATATCGTAAGAATCCCTACGTGGACAAAAAGTCCACGCAAGGGATCCGAAAGCCTCTACGTGCTGCCTCGGAACAGCCCGAGACAGCCGTGTGAGGCTCCCCCCTGCACCCTATACACATCCCCATGCTGCAGGGGTCTCTATCAGGACCCCTGCAGCACCCCCACATTAACCCATTGCAGGGGGGGTCCCCAATCTGCATAGATCAGGCCCCCCGCTGCATTTAAAACTTTTAAATTCCCCGCCACGGCTCCTTAAAGGGGCCGCAGCACACTATTACCCACCGATCGTGACCCTGCTGCAATTCAATTTTAAATTTCCCGCCTCTCGGGTCCTCAAAGGACCGTAAAGGTCCTGAAAGGACTTGCACTAAAAATATTAACCCCATGCAACTATAATTACCCCATTAACTCATGGTGGTCAATACAGACCACCATAAGGCCTAAATTAACCCATTAACTCATGGTGGTCAATACAGACCACCATAAGGCCTAAATTAACCCATTAACTCATGGTGGTCAATACAGACCACCATAAGGCCTAAATTAACCCATTAACTCATGGTGGTCAATACAGACCACCATAAGGCCTAAATGAACCCATTAACTCATGATGGTCAATACAGACCACCATAAGGCCTAAATGAACCCATTAACTCATGGTGGTCAATACAGACCACCATAAGGCCTAAATTAACCCATTAACTCATGGTGGTCAATACAGACCCACCATAAGGCCTAAATTAACCCATTAACTCATGGTGGTCAATACAGACCACCATAAGGCCTAAATTAACCCATTAACTCATGGTGGTCAATACAGACCACCATAAGGCCTAAATTAACCCATTAACTCATGGTGGTCAATACAGACCACCATAAGGCCTAAATTAACCCATTAACTCATGATGGTCAATACAGACCACCATAAGGCTCTATTTAACCCCATCAGTCCCATAAGGGTATATTATTACCATTATGGGCCTGTTACAACCCAACATTAACCACATAAGTGCCTTGATGGTCCTCAAGGACCATCATGACACTAACTACAAACACTACACTATAACCCCCAATAAACCATTTAATCTAAACTAACCCCCCTCTACACTAATCTATTAACACTTACACTACATACCTATACTACCTACCCCCTAATAAACCTCCCCAACACTCTAATTACAAAAAACAAAAAACCTACAGTACAAAAAACAAAAAAACTACAGTACAGAAAACAAAAAAACCTACAGTACAGAAAAAAAAAACCTACAGTACAGAAAAAAAAAAAAATTGCAACCCACCCCCCACTACAGAAAACAAAAAAATACATTACATACATTAGATACAATACATGACATTACATTTAAGATATTAAATATAATATATTACATATAATATATTAAATATAATATATTAAATATAATATATTACATATAATATATTACATACATTACATACAATACATGACATTACATATATTATATTAAATATAATATATTACATATAATATATTAAATATAATATATTACATATAATATATTACATATAGTCCAAATCAAATACCCCCTATCTATCTAACATACAATCTATTTAATTTAAAATAAATCCTAACTATATCAAATACATCCCCCTATCTATCTAATATACAAAGAATCCTAACTACATACACAGACCCTTATGCTAAAATAAAATAAAATAATTAGAGTCCTAACTACACAGACCCTAATTCTAAGCTAAAATCAATAAATTAAGACCACTTACCTTTAAGATGTTGCTTCAGATCACTAACCTATGGGTCAAACCAAAAAAAAAAATTATTACAAAACATTAACATCCAGTAAATAAACATTCTATACATTCTAAATAATATACTCACCTTTACAGCATGTCCCGTCACTGTTTAGCTCTTCCGGCACGGCCCTGTTAAAAAAACAACACAAAACATGAATACATTAATACAATATATCAACAATAAATAAAATACACATATAAACATCTAAATATACATTTAACTTACCTCCCCGCGATGTCTCCGGCCTTCTCTCCTTCAGCCCCGGCTGGGCCGCGGAACCATCCGCGCTCTAAAAAATAAATAAATAAACTAACGGAGGTCTGCACTGGCAGATCTCCCCGACGCTAATGAACCTCCCAGAGTCGTTTCCAGGAGGAAATTGGTATTGGCGGCTTGTGATTGGCTGAAAAAGCTGTCTATCAATTTCAGCCAATCAAAAGTCGTCGATGTGTGAGCCAATCAGGATGGGATACACCCCAATATCCCACCCTGATTGGCTAAAACACTTGTCTATCTTTCTGGGAACCAATCACAAGGCTCAGATGCCTTCAGCCAATCACTATGGGATACACCCCCACGGAGTGATTGGTAGAAGACATCTGCGCATCCTGATTGGCTCCTACATTGACGACTTTTGATTGGCTGACAGCTTTTTCAGCCAATCACAAGCCGCCAATGCCAATTTAGGACCCCCGCAGCACTTGATGAGGAGTGGAAGCCTGCGATATCATCTCGCAGGCTGTCACTCCTCATGTACATTTACGCAGTGTAGATAAGTACGGCCCTGCTGCGTAGCTCATACGTTGCTCGCAGCAGGGCTAATTTAATAGCATTGTAAGTTAGAGAAACTGTGCAGTACGTAGGGCTTAAGTAGAAGCCTCTTATTTACGAGGCTGGAATTTAATGAGGCCCCAAATATACATTCTTATCACCATATACCAAGTTGAAATAAAAGTAGGAGTAAATCACATCCTATGTTGCTTAATAATGACTTAATGATGAAGATGAGGAGTAAAAAACAGGTATTTAAATTATACATACAAGAGGGGACAGAGACTGCTTTACGTGAGTACAAGGAAATCAACAAGGCTTGCAAAAGGGCTATTAGACTGGCTAAAATTGAAAATGAAAAGTTAGTTGCAAAGGAGAGTAAGAGTAACCCTAAAATATATTTTAAATATATTAATGGGAAGAAGGCCAGGAAGGAAGCTACAGGAACATTACAATGTGACACAGGCCATCTGATAATTAGTGACCAGGAAAAGGCAGATGAGCTAAATAGGTTCTTTTCTTCGGTATACACAAGGGAGGTACCAGTGGTTGGGTCACTGCAACATAATGGGGCTACACTACCATCACTAAATGACTGGTTAACGCAGGAGGAAATCAAAATGAGGTTGAAAAAAAATAAATGTTAATATATCCAAGGGTACTGAGGGAATTGGGCTCTGTAATAACAAAACCATTATATCTAATTTTTCAAGATTCACTCAACACAGGGTCTCTACCAGATGACTGGAGAAAAACAGATGTGATACCTATATTTAGGAAGGGATCTAGAGCAAATCTGGGGAATTAGAGACCAGTAAGCCTCACTTCTGTAGTGGGAAATCTTTTAGAAGGGTTAAAAGGGGATAATATACAAGAATATGTCTATTTAAACAGGATTATAAAAAGTAGTCAACGTGGATTTATGAGGGATAGGTCATGTCAAACAAATCTAATGTGTTTCTATGATGATGATAGTAGGAACTTGGATCAAGGCAACTCACTGTATCTAAAGCCTTTGCAAAATTCAAAAAGGCTACATCCACTAACATATGGAAGACTATTGTGCAAACTGAGGGATACAGGAATTGCAGTAAATATTTGCTCTTGGATTGAGAGCTGGCTAAAAGACAGGAAGCAAAGGGTCGTTGTAAATGGAACATACTCCGAGTGGACTATTGTGGTAAGTGGGGTTCCTCAGGGTTCAGTATTAGGTCCTCTCCTTTTTAACATATTTATTAATGACTTAGAAGTTGGACTGGAAAGTATTGTCTCCACTTTTGCTGATGACACAAAGTTGTGCAAGGTAATTACATTTTAAAAAAAGTACTTTCCCTCCAAAGGGATTTGCATACATTAGAGAAATGGGCAACTAAATGGTAGATGAGATTTAATACAAACAAAATGTAAAGCTATGTATTTAGGAAAGAAAAATAGCCTTGCAATTTAAATTCTTAAAGGAGTATACCTCGTGGTATCAGATATTGAAAGGGATTTGTTGGACAACCACTTAGGTAACAGTGCTTAATGCCACACAGCAGCTGCAAAGGCAAATACAATATTAGCATGTATTAAGAAGGGTATAGAAGCAAGGGAAGCAAATATAATTCTTCCACTATGCAAATCCCTAGAACACCCTCATTTGGAATTTGGAGTACAATTGTGGGCAACACTTCATAAAAAGGGCATTTTAGAGCTGGAAAAAGTACAGAGAAAGGCTACAAAACTAATAAGGGGAATGGGGGGGCTAAGTTATGAAGAAAGATTAAACATATTTTCTCCAGAAAAAAAGGCGTCTAAGAGGGGATATGATAATATTTAAAAAAAAATATTTAAAAAAACATACATAAGTACAAACCCATATAAAAACATACACATATACATAGATTCTAGACATTACGGCCGTCGACCTGCGATCCCTTGTGCTTAGCTCAATCGCAGCTTACTTATGTCAAAGCCTTTGATCTTGCGCTGCTGCAAGAGTTGCCGCGGCAAGAAATTCCAATTTGCTATTCAAATGCTAAGCTCACACTTCCGCCAAGCCCATAAATCGCTAAAATCCAGCTGCAGCTTACTTACACCAAAGATGTCCCACAACGCTCTTACTTACAAAACGTGGCACTAATTAAGCATATAAAAAAGACATCCTGTACTTTTATGAGAAGTGAAAGTGATTTTAGGTCCTAGAATTTATAGCAGAACATTCCCCTAATCTCAAATCATCAAATATTTTTTTTATTTCATATTTAATTTTTGTGTTCTATCCATCATGCCTATGGACTTGGAGCTTGAGTGCAACGTCAGACCCGCAACGGCTTCTGGATTAACCTTGTCAAGTCCGTAAATGGTTAAAATCAACCCACAGGTTACTTGGGCCATGGAGGTGGCGCAAAAGGCTTACTTACAAATCGTGGCGCTAATTAAGCAAATAAAAAAGCCATCCTGTTCTTATATATTAAAAGTGAAAGTGATGTTTGGTCTTAGAATTATTAGCATTAATTCCACTACTCTCAAATCGGCAAATGAAAATAATTTATTTCATGTTCAATTTTCGTGTTCTATGCATCATGCAAGTCCCACGGGCTTGCAGGTCATTTACCCTCCAAGCCCATATGGCAGGGATATTTAAAAAAATTATTTGGGGGCATACAAAATCCTCAACTTAAAAATTAGCTTGCTATTTTTGGCCAAACATTTAATTAACTCACCCCTAATGTGATGGTTGGAATTGCTTCTCTTTGGTGAGGCATGTGATGTCAGCTGGTATTGATGATGTTGCTACTCTCAACTGCTTTTCCAGGTTTGCATCAGTCAGTCTGGAGAGCAGTTTTCAAAAGAACTGCTCACAGCAGTAAGTTGTTTCAAATACAGATGCATATTTCAATGCATGTCTCCTCAAAGTGGGAAATTCAATTCGTCATTGAGTATGTAACGTTTATAGAACTCAAGCAGTGGGAAGTTGTTGAATGATTTTGTGTTGTAGGTTATCAGGAACATAAGCTGGTTCCACATTGAATGGTGTAGCAAAGATGTTCAATTCCATTTGTTTACTTTTTATGTCCTTGAATCTTTCTCTAAATGCTTCAATTAGTTTTGCACATTCACCAGCATATTCAAGTGTCATAAAAGGTTTTTGTCCTTCCAGAGTGGGGAAATGCATTGTGTTATTCTTTTCTAGTTGCACTTTCCACAGCCTTAATTTAGCTCAAATGATTTTACTTTTGAAAGCAGGGAACTGAGAAGCTGATTGGGGCCCTACAGCTTGACGTTCAGCTCTGAGAGGTACTTGGTAATGTCCACCATGAACGCTAGATCTCGCAGACACTTGTAATCATTGAGTGTTTTCCCTTCATTTCCATGAACTGCTTGACTTCATCCTGCAGTTTGTAAAACCTCATGAGCATGTTCCAATGACTCAGCCACCGCACCTCACAGTGATAAACCAGATCACCATACTCAAAGTCAAGATCATTCAGTAACTCCTTAAACTGGAAGCTGTTAAGCCTTCTGCTTTTGACAAAGTTTATGCATGACACTACTGTTAACATCAGATTGTTGAGCATAACGACTGTACACAGAGACTTTCTTGGTGTATGATGCAGTGGCATATAATTAAATCACTTGGGTCAAGTCTGAGACAATTTCTTTCTTTCTTTTTTATTATTCAAATATTTTTATTGTTTTTAAAACAAAAACAAACAAGTAAATACATCACAATATGCCATATACTTCAAGCATACAAACATATCCAGAAAAGGAAAAGGGTGTCTAAACAACAGTGTCTGACAATATTTCAATAAGTTAAAGCAGAGGTGAGGAACCATTTTTCTGCCAGGGCCATTTGAATATTTATAAAATCATTTGAGGGCCATACAAAATTATCAACTTAGAAATTTGCCTGCTTTATATTTGGTTAAACATTGAATTAACTCACCCTAATGTGATGGCTAGAACTGCTATCACCTGTGTCTTTCTCATCAGCTCTTCCTATATCATTATCTGTGTCATTAGCACTTTCTCATTATCTTTCTCATTGGTTATGGAATAAGGAGAAGGGCCATATCAAACGACTCTGGGGGCCTGATGTTCCCTACCCCTGCCGTATAGGCTTGAATAATGAGTTACAGATTTGGAGGACATTCACCCTCCAAGCCCGTACGGGCTTGAATAACGAGCTACGGGCTGGAAGGTCATTAAAGCCTGTGGGACTTTGGACGGAAAATAAACCTGAAATGAAATATTTGTTTTTGGGCGATGTGCAAGCTTGAATGTTTTGCTATGAATCCTCATGTCCCCCATTGTGTTGCCCATCATTTACAGTGCTTTACAGTGCTGTCTTGAATTTATATTTGCATTTACAATTATCCGAGTTTGCAGTCTTTAAACACGAGTTACAGGCTTGCTGCAAATGCTTACGCCGATTGCATGGTTTGCGATCGTCCGTAAGAGGGACCTCCTTTCGGCGCCGGCCAAATTGAATACCAGCATAGACATAGCGCTACGCGGGGCCGTAAACCGGTCGCAAGGAATCCCAGACTTGCGGCCGTTTTACGTCCCCGATTAGAATGAGGCCCATAGTATATACCACTGCTTCCCAGGATGGGAGATAACTCTGTTTCCAGTTTTTAATTACATACCATTTTACTACTAGCAGGCAATGTAAAATTAATAATTTCTTATGTAGAGGTATATTATCTTCAAATATATGAAACACCTTTAATACTACCGATTAGAAAGAAATACGAGGTGCAGGGGATAAAGGCTGGTTCTTTAGAACATAAACTATCAGCTTTTGCGGATGACATACTTGTAGCACTGGAAGACCAGTTAGTCTCTCTCGATGTATTGTTCCAATTGATAGATGAGTATAGCAAAATTTCAAATTTTAAGCTAAATATTAGCAAATCAGTAGCCATGTCCATTAACATGTCTAGTGAATTACTACTTAAATTAAAGCTCCGATTTCCTCTTTTATGGCAAAACTCTTTGAAACACTTGGGAATAATACTGGAAACAGACTTGAAGCAGACAATAACAATTAACTATAAAAAAGTGTTTAAAAATGTTACAGCAAAAATCAACGCCTGGTCAGGGTTGAATATATCCTGGTCGGGCAGACTTATCGCCATAAAAATGGTAATTTTACCAAAAATTACTTACATTTTACGCAATATTCCCTGCCGAATCCCTATATACCTGTTAAACCAATTACAAAACAAAATTGATAATTTCATTCATAAGGGGAAAAAAATAAGAATAAAAAAATCAAGAATGGGAGGGAAATTTAGACATGGTGGCATGGCCTACCCATTACTTAAGGAATATCAGGAAGCTATTCTAGTGGCAAATATGCTGGAATGGTTAGAACCTACAAATGTTAAGAATTGGGTCCAAATTGAACAAGAGCTAACGGGCTTAAATAATATAAAAATGCTTCTATTCCAAAAAAAGATTAATCTTAATTCTATGGAGAGGGGGGAAGCTATGGTTAGAGGAAATGTAAATATATGGAACAAACTGAATGTTAAATATGAACTGATCCCATTCCCCTCGCCTATCACCCCATTACTGGATCTAGCTACATATATTGATTCCCCCATTTTAGGGAAGATAGCTAAAGCAGGGGTTAACCTGTTGTTTCCTGGAAACATATTCTCATTGGAGAATATTAAAGTAAAAGCCCCCCAAATAAACATTTCATGGTTAGAATCTCTTACACTGGGAAAAGCTCTGAAAAAGTCAGAGTTCTATTTGACATCATTTAGAGACTTAACCCAATTTGAGAAATTGATTATGGTAGAACCTAAAACGTACCTCATTTCAAAATGTTACGATATTATTAAAAGGCCACAAATGGAGTTAAAATCCAAGTGTATGCAGGATTGGGAAGGTGATTTGGAGCATAGTTGGACGATAAAAGAGTGGTATAGCTCATTTGCAATTACGGATAGATTTGTTAAAAATCCTGCGTATAGAGAACTTCACTTCAAAATCTGCAATAGGTGGCACTATACGCCGGTTAAGATAGCAAAGTTCAGTGGGTTAAACCATGAGAAATATTGTTGGCGCAACTGTAGTCATATAGGGTCTTCATTACATATTTGGTGGCAATGCCCATATATTCAAAAATTTTGGGTGGAAGTTTTCTCTCAGCTGACAAAAATATGTGAAGTAGAATTAACTCCACACCCAGAAATAATTTTACTTCACATCTTTCCTCCACTGTCCTTAAAAGTTAAAGCCCTTATGTTGCAGGTTTTGATGGTAGCAAAATCACTGATAGCCTCCAAGTGGAAGCAAAAATGTGTACCATCCTAGAATGAGGTTAAAATGAAAGTGGATAAAAATTGTATGTTAGAAACAAACTTTACTGATTTGGGGGTGATAAAAAAAAAAAAAAGTAACCTTGCCTGGGCATTATGGAATAAACATGGCCCCAATTAAGTAATTATTTAAGCCTTTGATCTGCCCTTGGACACTCTGAACATGTTTCTTGGGCCCACCCACTTGCTCCCCCCTCCCTTCCCCTCACTAGGAACCCGGAACTATGAATGTAAGGAGTGCGAATGGTAGTGTGTTTAGTCCCTTTTTAAATTTTAGAATAGTAGTTGGCAATCTCAGTATGATGCCCTGGGGAATTTATTGCAGATCATAATTGGTTGTTTTCTCTTTTGGAGCAACGGACCAAAATGAGATGGAAGCCCTTACCTATCTTTCTTCTTCGTTGGGGTATGGGGTAATCTTCCCAAGGGTCGTGTAGATGAAAAGCTTAAATATGAAGCGTATGCAAACTATACTTTTCTCCCTTTTTTAAAAGGTGGAAATAATATGCATTACATATCTTAATACAGGGCAGTGGGCAATAATTGCCTGGTTAAAAGTATGATATTGTCAACGCTGATTTTTATATTCTGTCACACGTGTGTAGTATGAACTGTTTTGATAGCTATGTGAGTGTTTTTGTTTGTATTTATGTATTTTGTACTTTGCATATTCTACATGTAAAAAACAATAAAATATTATAAAAAAAAAATAAAAAAAATATATGAAACAATACTCTTTTGGGGTCTGCAATTAATTCTATTTTTGGCATTTTGGTCAATCGTAAAATATATTGACTCCAAAGGATTTTAATATTTTTGCAATCCCACCATATATGTAGATGAGTACCTTTATTATTACAACCTCTCCAACATAGGTCAGATCTTTTATCATCAAATTTCTATAGTCCTACTGGAACCCAGTACCACCTCTGGACTAATTTGAAAAATAAATCTCTATATGATACACACCTGCCGAATCCCTATATACCTGTTAAACCAATTACAAAACAAAATTGATAATTTCATTCATAAGGGGAAAAAAATAAGAATAAAAAAATCAAGAATGGGAGGGAAATTTAGACATGGTGGCATGGCCTACCCATTACTTAAGGAATATCAGGAAGCTATTCTAGTGGCAAATATGCTGGAATGGTTAGAACCTACAAATGTTAAGAATTGGGTCCAAATTGAACAAGAGCTAACGGGCTTAAATAATATAAAAATGCTTCTATTCCAAAAAAAGATTAATCTTAATTCTATGGAGAGGGGGGAAGCTATGGTTAGAGGAAATGTAAATATATGGAACAAACTGAATGTTAAATATGAACTGATCTTGTTCCCCTCGCCTATTACCCCATTACTGGATCTAGCTACATATATTGATTCCCCCATTTTAGGGAAGATAGCTAAAGCAGGGGTTAACCTGTTGTTTCCTGGA
This sequence comes from Discoglossus pictus, assembly GCA_027410445.1. Taxonomy (NCBI): domain Eukaryota; kingdom Metazoa; phylum Chordata; class Amphibia; order Anura; family Alytidae; genus Discoglossus; species Discoglossus pictus. The sequence continues at coordinate 75,750,781 of CM050166.1, forward strand.
AACATATTCTCATTGGAGAATATTAAAGTAAAAGCCCCCCAAATAAACATTTCATGGTTAGAATCTCTTACGCTGGGAAAAGCTCTGAAAAAGTCAGAGTTCTATTTGACATCATTTAGAGACTTAACCCAATTTGAGAAATTGATTATGGTAGAACCTAAAACGTACCTCATTTCAAAATGTTACGATATTATTAAAAGGCCACAAATGGAGTTAAAATCCAAGTGTATGCAGGATTGGGAAGGTGATTTGGAGCATAGTTGGACGATAAAAGAGTGGTATAGCTCATTTGCAATTACGGATAGATTTGTTAAAAATCCTGCGTATAGAGAACTTCACTTCAAAATCTGCAATAGGTGGCACTATACGCCGGTTAAGATAGCAAAGTTCAGTGGGTTAAACCATGAGAAATATTGTTGGCGCAACTGTAGTCATATAGGGTCTTCATTACATATTTGGTGGCAATGCCCATATATTCAAAAATTTTGGGTGGAAGTTTTCTCTCAGCTGACAAAAATATGTGAAGTAGAATTAACTCCACACCCAGAAATAATTTTACTTCACATCTTTCCTCCACTGTCCTTAAAAGTTAAAGCCCTTATGTTGCAGGTTTTGATGGTAGCAAAATCACTGATAGCCTCCAAGTGGAAGCAAAAATGTGTACCATCCTGGAATGAGGTTAAAATGAAAGTGGATAAAAATTGTATGTTAGAAACAAACTTTACTGATTTGGGGGTGATAAAAAAAAAAAAGTAACCTTGCCTGGGCATTATGGAATAAACATGGCCCCAATTAAGTAATTATTTAAGCCTTTGATCTGCCCTTGGACACTCTGAACATGTTTCTTGGGCCCACCCACTTGCTCCCCCCTCCCTTCCCCTCACTAGGAACCCGGAACTATGAATGTAAGGAGTGCGAATGGTAGTGTGTTTAGTCCCTTTTTAAATTTTAGAATAGTAGTTGGCAATCTCAGTATGATGCCCTGGGGAATTTATTGCAGATCATAATTGGTTGTTTTCTCTTTTGGAGCAACGGACCAAAATGAGATGGAAGCCCTTACCTATCTTTCTTCTTAGTTGGGGTATGGGGAAATCTTCCCAAGGGTCGTGTAGATGAAAAGCTTAAATATGAAGCGTATGCAAACTATACTTTTCTCCCTTTTTTAAAAGGTGGAAATAATATGCATTACATATCTTAATACAGGGCAGTGGGCAATAATTGCCTGGTTAAAAGTATGATATTGTCAACGCTGATTTTTATATTCTGTCACACGTGTGTAGTATGAACTGTTTTGATAGCTATGTGAGTGTTTTTGTTTGTATTTATGTATTTTGTACTTTGTATATTCTACATGTAAAAAACAATAAAATATTATAAAAAAAAAAAAAAAAATATATATGAAACAATACTCTTTTGGGGTCTGCAATTAATTCTATTTTTGGCATTTTGGTCAATCGAAAAATATATTGACTCCAAAGGATTTTAATATTTTTGCAATCCCACCATATATGTAGATGAGTACCTTTATTATTACAACCTCTCCAACATAGGTCAGATCTTTTATCATCAAATTTCTATAGTCCTACCGGAACCCAGTACCACCTCTGGACTAATTTGAAAAATAAATCTCTATATGATACACACCTGCCGAATCCCTATATACCTGTTAAACCAATTACAAAACAAAATTGATAATTTCATTCATAAGGGGAAAAAAATAAGAATAAAAAAATCAAGAATGGGAGGGAAATTTAGACATGGTGGCATGGCCTACCCATTACTTAAGGAATATCAGGAAGCTATTCTAGTGGCAAATATGCTGGAATGGTTAGAACCTACAAATGTTAAGAATTGGGTCCAAATTGAACAAGAGCTAACGGGCTTAAATAATATAAAAATGCTTCTATTCCAAAAAAAGATTAATCTTAATTCTATGGAGAGGGGGGAAGCTATGGTTAGAGGAAATGTAAATATATGGAACAAACTGAATGTTAAATATGAACTGATTCCGTTCCCCTCGCCTATTACCCCATTACTGGATCTAGCTACATATATTGATTACCCCATTTTAGGGAAGATAGCTAAAGCAGGGGTTAACCTGTTGTTTCCTGGAAACATATTCTCATTGGAGAATATTAAAGTAAAAGCCCCCCAAATAAACATTTCATGGTTAGAATCTCTTACGCTGGGAAAAGCTCTGAAAAAGTCAGAGTTCTATTTGACATCATTTAGAGACTTAACCCAATTTGAGAAATTGATTATGGTAGAACCTAAAACGTACCTCATTTCAAAATGTTACGATATTATTAAAAGGCCACAAATGGAGTTAAAATCCAAGTGTATGCAGGATTGGGAAGGTGATTTGGAGCATAGTTGGACGATAAAAGAGTGGTATAGCTCATTTGCAATTACGGATAGATTTGTTAAAAATCCTGCGTATAGAGAACTTCACTTCAAAATCTGCAATAGGTGGCACTATACGCCGGTTAAGATAGCAAAGTTCAGTGGGTTAAACCATGAGAAATATTGTTGGCGCAACTGTAGTCATATAGGGTCTTCATTACATATTTGGTGGCAATGCCCATATATTCAAAAATGTTGGGTGGAAGTTTTCTCTCAGCTGACAAAAATATGTGAAGTAGAATTAACTCCACACCCAGAAATAATTTTACTTCACATCTTTCCTCCACTGTCCTTAAAAGTTAAAGCCCTTATGTTGCAGGTTTTGATGGTAGCAAAATCACTGATAGCCTCCAAGTGGAAGCAAAAATGTGTACCATCCTGGAATGAGGTTAAAATGAAAGTGGATAAAAATTGTATGTTAGAAACAAACTTTACTGATTTGGGGGTGATAAAAAAAAAAAAGTAACCTTGCCTGGGCATTATGGAATAAACATGGCCCCAATTAAGTAATTATTTAAGCCTTTGATCTGCCCTTGGACACTCTGAACATGTTTCTTGGGCCCACCCACTTGCTCCCCCCTCCCTTCCCCTCACTAGGAACCCGGAACTATGAATGTAAGGAGTGCGAATGGTAGTGTGTTTAGTCCCTTTTTAAATTTTAGAATAGTAGTTGGCAATCTCAGTATGATGCCCTGGGGAATTTATTGCAGATCATAATTGGTTGTTTTCTCTTTTGGAGCAACGGACCAAAATGAGATGGAAGCCCTTACCTATCTTTCTTCTTCGTTGGGGTATGGGGAAATCTTCCCAAGGGTCGTGTAGATGAAAAGCTTAAATATGAGGCGTATGCAAACTATACTTTTCTCCCTTTTTTAAAAGGTGGAAATAATATGCATTACATATCTTAATACAGGGCAGTGGGCAATAATTGCCTGGTTAAAAGTATGATATTGTCAACGCTGATTTTTATATTCTGTCACACGTGTGTAGTATGAACTGTTTTGATAGCTATGTGAGTGTTTTTGTTTGCATTTATGTATTTTGTACTGTGTATATTCTACATGTAAAAAACAATAAAATATTATAAAAAAAAAAATATATATATATGAAACAATACTCTTTTGGGGTCTGCAATTCATTCTATTTTTGGCATTTTGGTCAATCGTAAAATATATTGACTCCAAAGGATTTTAATATTTTTGCAATCCCACCATATATGTAGATGAGTACCTTTATTATTACAACCTCTCCAACATAGGTTAGATCTTTTATCATCAAATTTCTATAGTCCTACCGGAACCCAGTACCACCTCTGGACTAATTTGAAAAATAAATCTCTATATGATACACACCGGGAACATTTTTTGATTGTTTTGAAGCCTCCCAGCCATTAATCTTCTGGCCAGTCAACCCCTAATTCCCATTCCCAATTATTAATTCTATCCATTTTAACAGTAGATTTAATGCTTCTCAAAATGTCTTGGGATCTAGCTACTTTATGCTCCAAATTATCCTTATTAATTTGCTGTTCAAATATATATTATTCTTGATCATAATTTAAATGGTATTCTTAGTTAGCGATTTATTATGGAGAAATCTAACCATGAGATTTTTTGAACTGATAATTTCTCTTAAGCAGCTCCCGTGGAATTCTAGAACCTTTCCAATAAAAATCCCTAATAAACTACATACCACCTCTTTTTAAGTAAGGGAAACAGTTTAATTTATTGTTATGTATTAATATTTATATAGGAGCAATAAATGAGGGAAAATTAGCCAATTTTAATGTCCCTCAATTTAAATACCAAAACTTATGTATTGAATATATTCCATCCGGTAAAGATTTAATTTTTTCAAATTCCAACATGGGAAGCCACATATTTACAGCCTCATTCAATTGCCGCGATTTTAAGAACTGGGCTCGCAAGTGGAGGTCGCTAGCTACTTTGCTATTCAATTGCCTTTTGTCTGCGGGCTCCAATCGAGTTACTTGTTCCAAGCTGCTATCCATTGTGATTCGTCAAATCGCAAGTTACTTCCCTCAAAGCCTTTGATCTTTCACGTCCGCAAGAGTTGCGGCCTCTAAAATCACAAATTGCTAATTAATTGCTCCGATTTTCCCTCGCGAATCCCTCCGTCAAAAATCTAACGACAGGTTACTGGGACCAAAGCACATGAAATGCAGATATAAATGAAATACAGCATTGTAAATGATAGGCAACACAATGTGTGACATTAGAATTAAAAGCTAAACATTCACAAACTCCTACATAGACAAAATAACATACTTAATTTCATGTTTATTTTCCATCCAAAGTCCTATGGGCTTCAACCTCCAAGCCCGTAGGACTTTGGAATCCAACCTCCATTTTTGTTCTATGGGCTTGAATAACAAGTTACGGGTTTTGAGGTCATTCAAGCCGTAGGACTTTGAAGGGAAATTAAACATGAATTATATTTTGGTGATGTGCAAGCTTGTGAATGTTGTGCTTTTAATGCGAATGCCACCCATTGTATTCCCAATCAATTACAGTGCTGTATTTTATTTATATTTGCATGTCAAGTGCTCCGATCTTACAGGCTTCCGATTCAAGCAACCAGCACATAACTTTTGGGCCCAGGCAATTGAATAGCATAGTAAAAGTAGACCTACTAGAGCCCGCAACTCTATTGCAGAAAATCTGCTATTTGCGATCGAGTTACATCCCCCGAATTGAATGATAGCTCTCTTTACGGCCATATCATCTTCTATATTCACCCATTTGGATCTACATTTTTCACTATTCCAACCTATTAGATGTGAAATAATAATTGAGTCACGTATATCTTTAATTGAGGGCATTGACACTCCCCCATTCTCAAATTTTCTTTTCGCAATATCTAATTTAATTCTTGGTATCTTGTTATTAGAAATAAATGTATTTATTCATTTTGGAAAATGTTCTAGTATATACTTTGGCACAACTTGCGGAATGCACCTAAACACTTAGGTTATCTTTGGTGCTATAACCAGATTTACTGTTGATATTCTTCCTAACCATGATACGTTAATTTGTTTCCCTTGTAAAAGTATTTTTCTAATTTGCTTATATGTTTTTTCCAAATTATTCTTTACTATATTTTTAAAGCTGTAAGAAAGGCTAATGCCCAGATGGGTAATATATTTGCATTTCCAATTAAATTGATATAACTGTTGTAATTTTTCTACTTGATCCCATTTAATCATTTTATATATTACTTCTTATTTGTATGTATTAACTTTAAAGTATGACATTTTACTACAACTTTCCAAAAATGTTTGGAGTTCTAATAAGGATTTCTCTGGATCCGTTAATGTTAGGACAATGTCTTCAGCGAATAATGTTATTTTATATTCCTCTTTACCTATTTCTATTCCTTTAATTTCTGTGAAAGGTCTCATTAATTCGGCTAAGTTGATTGTAAGAAAAAAAATCAATAGTGAAAGCGGCCACCCTTGTCTTGTTCCATTTCCAATGGAGAATTTTTCAGTTTCATATCCTAAGCCCCTAATACTTGCTGTAGAGTTTTTATATAATGCTTTAATTGTTTTAGTTCCAAATTCTCCCATTCCAAATTTCTCCAACACTATGGCCCTCATTCAATTGCAATTTGCCTAATTGAATAGGGGTCTAAATAAGCACATAACATATTTTTTTGAAAGAAATTTTTACTTAGTAAACATCTATCCAAAAGCAAGGTTTACACTAACTAAAAACTTATTTGAAAAAAATATGTTATGTGCTTATTTAGAGCACTATTCAATTGGCCAAATCGCAATTGAATGAGGGCCTATGTCAATAAAATCCCAACTCACCCTGTTGAATGCTTTTTCGGCATCCAATGACAGGGTGAGCATGGGAAGATCTTTTCTATTTGCCCATGAAACCAAATCTATTAGTTTCCTAATATTATCTTGGCCTTGTCTTTCATTTACGAATCCAGATTGATCCCCATTAATTAGTTTGGGAATTATCTTGCATAATCTATTTGCCAGTACCTTGGAATAAAGCATTATCTCAACATTTATTAATGATATGGGTCTATAATTCTTGAAGTCCTTTTGGTTTCTATTTGGTTTCAAAATATTCAAAATTTTCACCTCTAGCATTTATTGGGGTATATACCCCTCATTTTTTATTTCATTAACCATTTTATGTAGGGGCAATATTAATTGAGAAGAAAACATTTTGAAATAGCTGTTACCAAAACCATATTTTCCTGGGGCTTTATATGGCTTCAAATCATTTATGGTATTTTCAGTTTCTTTGATTGATATATTCTTATTCAAATTCATTAGATCTTTTTCTGATATCTTTGGTAGTTTAATTTTTTTTTCAATAAATTCTCAATATCTTGTTTTAATGGTTTTAGAAAGATGTTTTCCTTTTCCAGATATATAGGAATTGATAATATTTTAAGAAAAATGTCCTGATATCTTTGGCTTGACAGTATAATTTATTGTCTGGACCTCTTAGATAAAGGATCTTATTTTGAGTCTTTTGTTTTTTTACCTTATTGGCTAATATTTTTCTTGCTTTGTTGACCATAGTGTAATGGTTTTGTTGGAATCTCCAGATCAAATTATCATTTTTTCGCTACATAATATATTTTTTATTTTTAAGGTTATTTCATTAATCTGGGCACTTTTATCTTTTGTTGAAGAAATGTTATTACTTTTTTGTAGTTTATACAATTCTGTGTAGAGACAGAGTCTCTTCTAACAATCAGTTTCACTGGAAAACCCCATTTATAAATTAGATTTTCTCTTCTACAGCTTTTTGTGTTTTCCGCAAATTCTTTCTTTCTTTAATGCTATGGTTTTAGATATGTAGATTCCTCACACATATGCTTTATGTATACACCATGTTTCTGAACTTGAAATATTCGGATCTTCATTTATACAAAAAAAAAAAAAATCTTCTTTTAAGTCCTTAATTTGTTCATTTGACTTATATAAAATTGGATCCATCCTCCAATAACTAGAATTCATTCTTTCTAGATTTTCTTTAAACATACTGAAGCATGGTCTGACCATGATATTTGATTAATTACTACTTTTTCTAACAGGTTCATAATCAACTTGCCTACTATAAAGTAATCAATCCTAGAATAGGTAAGATGGCATTTAGAGAAAAACGTAAAGTCTCTCTCTACTGGATTTAAAGTTCTCCATGCATTGAATAACTTGTGATTTATTATCAAATCAAAAAATGTCTTCACCATTTCAATCATCAATTTATCAGGAGATTTTTTTATAGAGGAGGATCTATCCCGATAAGAATCTAACATCATATTATAATCACCACAAAAGGTTGTTGCACCTATTTTTATCTTGTATACTTGCTTCAAGATGTTTTTTAAACATTTTGTTGGTCTTTATTAATTGCCTTAGCAGTAATCCTGATTGTGGCTCGTGGTTAATGTTCAGTACCTAAAGCGGCAACCCCGAGCCACGATCAGAATCACACGCATCTGTCTTTCGGGTTCCCTTCCCTGCATGCGTAGGCGATGCAGGAGGGCAGAACCAGGTGGTCTAATCACGTCCGCACCCCCGAGTGTACCGCCAGGGAGGTTAAGGGCATATATAGTTAATCCGCATATTGCAGATCAGAGGAGATCTTAAAAGGTTGAACTTGATGGACTGAAAGTCTTTTTTCAACCTTAAATACTATGTAACTATGTAACTATGTAATATATTAGCAATTTTATAATATTTACTATTTATTTTACCTATCGATATGATATATTTCACATCTATGTCAATGGACCTCCTGAATAGCTAGTTTTTTTACTGAAGAAGATCTCTTGATTTATTAAGGTAGGTTGAATTAATAGTATCCAGAAACACTTAATTATACATTTTTGGAACTTTGCCTGATTTCCAATGGGTTTCTTGGAAACAGGCAATATCTATCTTATGTCTAATACATTCTTGGACAGCTGCTTTCATCTTATATGGCGAACTGAGGCCTTGGGCATTATGGGATAATATTACAATTGTCATTTAGTTAGAATCTTAATTACTTTTTTCAGCTGGTCTCTATTACTATTAGCAAACACATTTTTACAACATTCACACTTACATACATCTAACGTTCGGATAACTGCAAGATATTTTTTGCATTTAAAAAGTCTCATACCAGCTTACTCTAGTTGTTAGAAGTGACGGGCGACAAAAAAACAAAAAGTCAAAAAGAACCCCTGTTTGGGTTTCACAGGGAGGAAGCTGATATTATTATTATTATTATTATTATTATTATTATTATTATTATTTCTATCTTTTCCATACTTAACATTCCAGATATTCCGTACCCCATTCAAAAGCATTAGCATTAACCATATGGAGGAGAGGCGAGAGGCAACTGGGGGGAGAAGTATGGAAGATCCAATCTAAACCCCAGTTATTGATTTATTGACTAATAGCTACTTTACGTTTAATTCAAATTTTTCTAATAATAATAATTTTTAATATTCTTATTCTTATAATTACTTCAATTTTCTTCTTATGTCAGTTGGATTAAGGTGTGTATACTATGAATTACTTAAATATTACCACTTCTACTTATAATTCCAATCTTATGTCCTTGTGTTTTTTTTATTTTTTTATTAACATGATTAATGTAAAAAAATAACCAATTTCTACTAAAATTATTTGTGCTTTATAGTGATAGCATGTGTTTCCCAATTTTTTGTGTTATTTTTATAATATTGCTATCTTCTTATTGCATATCGTCTCAGTTCTGAGCCAACAATGCCTCTTAATCTCATATTGTATCTCATTGAGTAACCTTCTGCTTGCATTACTTTCAAGTTCAGGTCACTAGTCTTCTCTTCTAGTTTGGAGGAATAAGAAGACAACACAGCATGATTCTCTGTTATTTTATTTAGCTTCCCTTCCATATCCTCCAATTTTTCCTTGAAAACTTTGATTTCTCTAGAATTATCAACAATTTGTTGTTTAAATTCCATAGTCATAGTCGTCTAAAACTCAGCTAATAATGGTCTCATTTTGGACAACGTGAGTTTTTCATTTATTTTGCTAGTTTCTTCTTCTAGCTTATCTGATGTTTTTGTATTAATCCTACTTTTACAAATAGATTAATCCATTCCTGAAAGATGCAAAAAAGTTAGAGTGGGATTTTGGAACAGGGTTTTTCTTATCTTTCTTTATTTTTATTGAGTTATTTTTTTCTTAATATTTTTTTAATGTTTTACTATAGACTGTTCAATTCCCAGGCTTCTCAAATCCTGGAACTTTTTCTGTCTTTTATTTGATTATGGTTGTATTAGTTATAACTGAATATTTCTGTCCTATTAAGGACAACTTTTCTACAAAGTTCTCTTTTCTTGATCACAGATTTGTACTTCATACATTAGCTGCAGCTTTGCTAAGGAGAAGAGGAAGGCCAACTGGGGTATACACTTTGTTTTCAGATATAGGCAATACTATGCTGATACTCAATATTTTCTGGAATATGTCTTCAGGTACCTTTGTATAATGTACGGCTCCTTTTTAGGTAGAATGTTCTCAGAAAGGATAACCTTTTAGAAAAAAAAGAAATGGGAAAGAAATTCCAGCTTTGGAGGATTATTTTTTTTCCAGGATCTTTGCCATTATATCTCCCTTCATCAACAGTTAGATTTCCAACTTTTTACCTTCTCTTATCTTTAATTTAGTACTTTGTTTTTCTTTGTCTTGCTATATGGTTTTTTGACACATATAATACTGATTAATTATCTTCTCTGTGTCTCATTTTAATCAGACATTGGGTTTTATTGTATACAGATAAAAAAAAACCTTCTTCTTTCCTTCATTTTTTTGTTTGGGTAATATTATACACAAATACAGTCAATTGATATACAATAAATAAGTTGCACTTACTGCTTTCTGTGAAGCATATCTGTATCTCACTGTAAGTTTCTCTGTTCTAATAGTTGAAATTGTCTGGTTATTTCCCTCCTGGAATGTTGCAGGGGAGGGTCAGGGGAACAACCTTTTTATCAGCCTTTCATATATTTCTGCTGTTGGTATTCTCTACCCCCAGGCTATTGCCTGTCCTCAACCCTCGCCGTCAGCCATAATAGTGGCAGCACTGCTGTTTTTTTAATGAAGGGATGCCTGCTGTGTCCGGCTATTGGCGGTAGTTCTTTCCCGCTTAGGTTGTTCTCCTCTCTCCTCTCTTCTGCCCCCGGATGAAGCTTCATGGGGAATACCAGATACCTTGAGGTGTCTCTGCAGCTCGTTACCTTTCTGCGTCCGTCCACGATGTTGTGGTCCTTACATTATGTAACTTACGGTCCACCTTCCGACTAAGAGGGGATATGATAAACCAAGAAAATATGTTATTCTCATCCTGGGAGAATGCTAAAAAAACGGATCCAAAACATACCTGGAATAATGGGCAAGATTGTCCTTGGTGTACAAAATGAAGTAGGTCAGAGATCAGTAGAATTCTGTCAAGATAATTATCTGGTCATAGTAAACACCCTCTTCCAACAGCCTCAGAGACAACTCTACCCAGGGACATGACCAGATGGTCAATATAAAAATAAGAATGACTATTTACTTGCTTCCTGCCAGTGGAGGCGCTCATTGCGAGGCCCCCACGGGCTTGCATCACCCCACAGTACCTGGTTCCTGCCAGTGGAGGGCTCGCAATGATCGCCATAGGCGCTAATCTTATATTTACTTGCTTCCTGCCAGTGGAGGCGCTCATTGCGAGGCCCCCACGGGCTCGCATCACCCAACAGTACCTGGTTCCTGCCAGTGGAGGGCTCGCAATGATCGCCATAGGCGCTAATCTTATATTTACTTGCTTCCTGCCAGTGGAGGCGCTCATTGCGAGGCCCCCTGGGTTCCCAACACCCTACAGTACCTGGTTCCTATCAGTAGCTCAAGAACGTACCAGAATGCAACCCTGCCAGCAGCGACGCACTTCTGTCTTCTCCTCTGCGCCTTCCGTCCTCCAGCCGGAACTAATTTCTGGATCAAGCCGCGCAAATGCACGCCTTCATCCAGAAATTAGTTCCTGCCAGAGGACAGGACCCGCAGAGTAGGTGAGTGCGTCTCTGCTGGCAGGTTACATTCAGGTATGAGACACAGAGGAGGGGGGAAAGGAGACAAGGGAGGGAGAGGAGGGGGAACGGAGACACAAGGGAGGAATAGGGGGGGGGAGGAGACACAAGGGAGGGAGAGGGGGGAAGGAGACATGAGGGGGGAAAGGGAGTGGGGGAAAGGAGACACAAGGGTGGGAAAGGGAGAGGGGGAAAGGAAACACAAGGGGGGGCAGGAAGAGGGGGAAAGGACACATGGGGAGAAGTGGGAAAGGAAGAACAGGAGAGGGGGAGACACAGAGGAGGGAGATGGGGGAAAGGAGACGCAGGGGAGTGAGAGGGGGAAAGGAGACACAGGGGAGGGAGAGAGGGAAATGAGGTACAGGAGAGGGAAAGGGGGGGAAGGAGACACAGGGGAAGGGAGAGGGGGAAAGGAGGAACAGGAGAGGGAGAGAGGGGGAAAGGAGACACAGGGGAGCGAGAGCGGGAAAGGAGGTACAGGAGAGGGAGGGGGGGGGAAGGAAACACAGGGGAGGGAGAGGGGGAAAGGAGGCACACGAGAGGAAGAGGGGGAAAGGAGACACAGGGGAGATAGGAGAGGGAAGAAGAGGCAGGGCGGGTTGGCCAAGACAAGTCACAAGCGGTGGGTTGGCCAAGGCCAGCAATGAGAGGCAAAGCCGGTCATTGTGTGGCTCGCAATGACTGCTTTGGGCCGTGAAGTAGACGCTGGGAGATGCTCACATCGCGAGACCCTCAATTTACAGGACAAAGAGCCAAGCATTGCAGCTTTAAAATGTTATTCTTGTGATTTTTGACGGGCAATTTCCTAGTTAAGTAAAAGTATTAGCTCTCCCTAATTTTTATTTTAATTGATCTTATAATACCACCTGTTTTTAAGTGCTGTAATAAAGTTAATTATAAGGCTAAGTATTGTCTTGGTGAATAGTAATATAGAGGCATTTTATGCCCACACACCAATATACTTTTAGTTTGTTGGGCACATCTTTACGATCAGATGTAATATTTACTCTATAGTTAATGTGAGAGTTATTTCTCCCAGCAGCGTGTGAAAGAGGCAAGTGTATGTGGTAGCTGCATATGTGAGGATGCTGCATGGGCCTAGTCAGGGAATATAGTCAGAAATGTACTAATGTCTTGAACTGCTGAGATTTTGTGAGAAAGGCTTAAGTTGATGATATCACCTTTAGAAGAAGAGGGAGGAATCTTACGAGATACTATAAGAAACTGTTATTGTATCTGCCATTATGAGGAACTGAATGAACTGAAAAAGGCCCAAGTGTTGTTAGATTTTTTTGTAAAGTAGGTTTTATTTATATATTTTTTGGTGTTTTGCAATATCTAAATGGCAACATATGGAGCAAATGCGTTTTACTATGCTCCTCACATCAGTGGCGTAGCTAGAACTTGATATGAAGCTTAGAAAAAGGAAGATGCATCCATACAGCAATATCAATTACTTTTACTATAAAGCAATATTACAAAGCTGTTAGATACAGCAAAGAAGGGAGAAGGCAATACAAAACAAACAAAAAAAAATCACAAGAATGAATGGAATCACACAAGTCAGGAATGGTGAACTAAATTTTATTTGTTTGAGCCAGACCGAGAATTATAGATGGACATAGCCAATGGACCCCAGATTCTGTTGTAGTATTGTATATATTATGCTGAGATAAGAGTGGAACTTAAGTGTATAATATAAGTAAAATATAATATAAAGCTGTTAAATTTATCACTAATGTGACCAAAGGAAAGATGTGGTAATATCAAAAGGATGATGACATTCCAGTTGAAGTCAGTGGAATAATATAAGTAACTTTACTTTGCACTCGGAGGACTCACCAATCTGTTTAACATCCCCAAACAGCCACAGCTGTTCATATACAAGTCGGGAAGCAGGACAGTGGAAAGGATCTTTGCATGTTTTTCAAGCAAACATCATTCCTATGTGGCATTCTTCTGAGACTGTGCTGCTAAAGGATAACTGTAGTTTAGGAAAAGGTTCACTTTTTAGGAGTATGTAACAAATTAACAACATTAGTAGCTGTGTAAATCTATGGCATAAAAGCAATTATGGTTTTATGATTCAGTCTACAGTAGTTCCTGCTAGATTAGAACCTGTGTGGGTGTTTTAATCAGTTGAGAAGGAAGGAGGAATGGTTGAGGAGGAAAAAAAGGGAGGGATTCGTGATATCACTGGACTTTCTAATTTTTTACGCAAATCCCTTCCCATGCACATGTTCAGAAGCGGATGTACTGTAGATACTAGAGTATATCGCTAATTTTTTATGTTCCCATTTTAACCAAAAATCTGAGGATTGCGATATATTCAAGATATAGTTGCTCTAAATTCTGGTAAACTGGTTCCATGCAGTTCTTATTTTTGAATGAAGTTTATAGTCTTCCCATCGATGCAGGAACAAAAGGCTCCTCGCTGCCATGTCTTTATTAGAGTGCATCCTACTGCTGCAGCCAGTGCACTGAGTGCTGCATTTACCTCAGGCTGTGGCTATTGTGCTGTGAGTCCACCGGGGCGGGGAGTGGGTAGGAATGGGAGTGGAGGTTTCAAGCATACAGTACATATTATACATGTGTATGAACGTGACATCACATATATAGATGTCAGTGTTGGGAAAGCTTACGATATTCATCACACTTTGCGGCCCATAGGGCCGTAACTGCAAGCCTCCCAAAGCAAGCCGAGCAGTTGAGGCACGCGGGAGGTGAGGCAAGCACTTGAGGGCCACGGGACTTCAGCGCTCAGGCCCAGGGGACAGCCTGCAGTGAGGGCTGCAATCCTCCTCCTCCTCCCTCCTAACCCCCTTATCCTCCCTCCTTAGTCCTCTCCAATAACCTCCCGCAGGACTTCGGCTCTCACATGCACGTCACGTCATTAGCATATGCTAGTTCCGGACACAGGCAGAAAACGCACTGCAGGGGAGGGAACAGTAGTAGGAGCTCAACGGATCAAAGTAAGAAGAGAAGAGAGAGGGAAATGGCATAGGAAGGTTATTGGAGAGGGAGGTAAGAAGGAGGGTAAGGGGGGAAACAGACAAATGGGAGGGAGAGGGTGGGAAGAGACACATGGGAGGGAGAAGGGGGAAAGGGATACAGGGGAGGGAGAGGGGGGGAAGAGACACAGGGGAGTGAGGGGGGAAGAGACACAGGTAAGGGAGAGAGGGGGAAGAGATGGAGGGGGGAAGAGACACAGGGGAGGGGGAGAGATGTAGGGGAGAGGGGGGAAATGAGACACAGGGAAGGGAGAGGAGGGGGGAAATGAGACACAAAGGAGAGGAGGGGCAAAAGGAGACACAAGGAAGGGAAAGTAGGCGGAAAAGGAGACACAAGGGAGGGAGAATGGGGGAAAAGGAAATACAAGGGAGGGAGAGGTGGGGGGAAAGGAGATACAAGGGAGGGAGAGGTGGGGGGAAATTAGACACAAGGGAGGGAGAGGTGGGGAAAATGGAGATACAATGTAGGGACAGGAGGGGCGGAAAGGAGGCACAAGAGAGGCACAGGAGAGGGAAAAGGAGACACAAGGGAGGGAGAGGAGGGGGAAAGGAGACACAAGGGAGGCAGAGGAGAAGGAAAAGGAGACACAAGGAAGGCAGAGGAGAGGGAAAAGGCGGCACAAGGGAGGCAGAGGAGAGGGAAAAGGCGGCACAAGGGAGGCAGAGGAGGGGGAAAAGGAGACACAAGGGCGGGAGAGGAAAGGGAAAGGAGACACAATGGAGGCAGAGGAGCGGGGAAAGGAGACACAAGGGAGGGAGAGGAGGGGAAAATGAGACACAAGGGAGGGGTGATGGGGAAAAGGAGACAAGGGAGGAAGAGGAGGGGGAAATGAGACACAAGGGAGGGAGAGGAGGGGGGAATTGAGACACAAGGGAGGGAGAGGGGAAATGAGACACAAGGGAGGAAGCAGACGGGGGGGAGACTCTCAATGAGCGCCTTTGGGTGGCAAACAGCATTGCCAGGCTTAAAAGTTTATTCCCGTCATTTTTGACAGGCAATTTCCTAGTTAACCATAATATTCTGTTGTATTTACTTGTTATATTGAATATTAAAGCATGTATGCACCATTTGGCGTGCTTCTGGAACAGGATTCAGCACATATTTTTTCCACAATTCTGGAAATTTAAACCCTTGCGTTATATTTGTGTCTTGCACTATTTACCCATACCTACCACATTCTTAACCCTTGCGGTATATTCGGGTGGCGATATATTCAAGTATCTATGGTAAATGCCTTTCACTAAAGTATCAAGGAAGTTTCTAGGAACCAGCAGAGGTCTCAAAATATATATTTTTCTAACTGAAAGCTATGATCTTTTTACACTCAGATATTTATAGGAGCCCAAACAAATCTGGGGGATAATTCAACTCTACTCCCAGGACAGGAAGCATGGGCGGATCTACCGCTGGTGCACCTGGTGCAATGCATACATATACATACATACATAAAAATTTAAGCATTTGAATTGGGGTTTGCTTAGAGTTCCTTAGACTGCAAGAAGAACCAGTCAATACTATAAGAAATCATTAAACTGTTCACTGGAAGGTTTGATCATGAAGCGAGAGTTCAAATACCTTGTCCATGTCTATCTGATCCTGAGAAAAATTGAAGACACAAGAAGAAGGGGACAGCAGAGGCGGATAGATGAGGAAATTGAAGCAATATGAATATCAGCTTAATTGAACTTAGAGGGACAGTGGCTGACAGATGTGCCGAGATCACTGCAGTCCATAGGGTCATGAAGAGTTGGACACAACTGAACATCTAAACAACAACAAAAGAACCGACTTCTGTCATAATACATTATAGAACAAATGTGTCTTGTGAGTTTAATCTTTTTTGTGGGAGGGGAAGGTACTAATTAACACACAATAATGACCATTATGCATTACTACTAGCAGTATTATAATGTACTAGCGAATTGCCCGTCAAAAAATGATGTGCATGAAATTGTAAGCCAGGGAATGCTGTTTGAGACATAATTAAAGCGTTTTTTACCATGAGGACCTTTGGCGCTCATTGCGAGGCTGTTGGATGTTATTTTTTTTGTTATTCGAGTGGCTTTTGCTGTCATTGTAGGGCCGGCGCTGATCTGCTTTTTGCGCTTATTGCAAGACTGTCCCCTGGTGTATTTTGTGTGGTATGAGCAGCGTTGGCGTTCATTGTGGGCGCGCAGTGAATGTGTTTTGTGTTTATTGCGATATTATTTTTTTTTTTGTGCATATGTATTTTTGTATGCCAATGAAATAATGAATCAATTAATAAATTAATATACTTTACCTATTTCTAAGTAATATATGCAGGAAGCATTGGGCAGAGGAGCTGACAATCTGTTTCGATGTTCCTGCAGCATACAATGTAGGTTTGCACTGTTGTGGAGCTGAGGTGTAAGTGTCAGCAATGTGTGCAGTGTGTAGTGTAAATAGGCTGCGTGCACGAGAGAAAGCCATTAGTGTAGCTGTGTACTTCCGCATTGTGTAAATTAGTGTTGTGAAATGGCGGCGAATGTGTATGTGGTACGCGCGTGTGGATGATTTAGCGTCCTTGCTAAAAGTGTATCTTTACTTCTTACGGCTTTAGGGTCCTGTAGACTCGTTTTACATTTTTTCTCTCGTTAAGGGGATTTTCGTGTGTCTAAACTCTGGAATGTGGACTTAAATTGAGGTGTAACTTCACTTGCAGAGGTCCTGGGTGCTCCCCCTTGCTGTAGGTAAACTTTTTAAGTCTTTTTTGTGTGTATTGATTGTGTTTTGAATGTTTTCAGTCCTGCGTCTCGTATTTATTTTGGCTAAGTCCGTAAATTTTGCATTGTAAGAGCCGCAGTTCGTATTTTGGCGCTTGTGTGTGTGTTTGTAACCGCTTGTCCACCTCCATCCCGTATTTTTTTCAGTCCCGCTAAAAGTGCTCCGGGTTTAACGGCTTTCCTCGCCTTTGGCGCTCATTGCCTAAGTGCTCCTAGTTTAACAATGTGGCGCTCATCGCGCTCCGCGCTTGACGGCTCGCCTCGCTACGGTTTACCAGCAATGAGCGCCTAGTAGGAGTGTGATTCAGCCTCCACTCCAAGGACCTCCATTAAATTCACCTATTTGCAGTTCCCGAAGTCCGTAAATAAGCTAACAAAAGTTACGGCCATTAAATTGACCTCTTTTAGCTACCCACAAACGATCTGTGAGTTACAGGCTGAAAAACACAGCGTTCGCCAAAATCAGAACTTTCAAGCCCTTAAATGTTACAATCGCAAATCGCTATTAAATTGCTCAAGCCCACAATTGTTTTCACACCCGTAAATGGCAAATGTAGCCAAAAATCCTACAGGTACTAGAGAGGACCCGCAAGTGGGTTAAACACCCGTCCGTAGCACTGTAAAAGCAAATATAAACACACTACAGTATTTTAAATTACAGGGAAAGCGATGAAAGGTATTAAAATTATTAGCACAACATTTTCAAGCGTGCAAGTCTGCAATAAAAAAATATTTTCTGTCACAAATAAGTTTGGTTACAATATGCCTGAGAACACCTTGACACGCCTCACAGCTTCTGGCACACTGTAATTTGGTGTGACGAGACCAAATAGAGCTTTATGGTCACAACGATAAGCGCTATGTTTGGAGATGGGTCAACAAGGCCTATAGTGAAAAGAATACCATCCCCACTGTGAAGCATGGTGGTGGCTCACTGATGTTTTTTGGGTGGGGATGGGGGGGGGTTAGCTCTAAAGGCATGGGAAATCTTGTGAAAATTGATGGTAAGATGAATGCAGCATGTTATCAGAAAATACTGGCAGCCAATTTGCATTCTTCTGCATGAAGGCTGCGCATGGAACGCTCTTGGACTTTCCAGCATAACAACGACCCTATGCACAAGGCCAAGGTGACCCTCCAGTGGGTACAGCAGAAAAAGGTGAAGGTTGTGGAGTGGCCATCACAGTCTCCTGACCTTAATCTTATCGAGCCATTCTGGGGAGATCTCAAATGTGCGGTTCATGCAAGACGACCAAACTTTTCAGGACCTGGAGGTTGCTAAGATGAATAAACAGCTATACAACCTGCAAGAATTAAGGGCCTAATTACAACTATTACAAATTACTGCACGTTGTCATTGATGCTAAAGGGGCCAATACACAGTTTTAAAAACTAAGGGTATGCAAACTTTTGAACAGGGTCATTTCATTATTTCCTTTGTTGCCATGTTTTGTTTTATGATTGTGCCATTCTGTTATAACCTACAGTTAAATATGAATCCCATAAGAAATAAAAGAAATGTGTTTTGCCTGTTCACTCATGTTTTCTTTAAAAATGGTACATATATTACCAATTTGCCAAGGGTATGCAAACTTTTGAGCACAACTGTATCTCACAAAAGTGAGTATACCTCTCACATTTTTGTAAATATGTTATTATATTTTTTTATGTGACAACACTGAAGAAATGACACTCTGCTACAATGTAAAGTAGTAAGTGTACAGCCTGTAAATTTGCTGTCCCCTCAAAATAACTCAACACACAGCCATTAATGTCTAAACCGTTGGCAACAAAAGTGAGTACACCCCTAAATGGAAATGGCCATATTGGGCCCAAAAAGTCAATATTTTGTGTGGTCACCAATATTTTCCAGCACTGCCTTAACCCTCATGGCCATGGAGTTCACCAGAGCTTCCCATGTTGCCACTGGAGTCCTCTTCCACTCCTCCATAATGACATCACGGAGCTGATGGATGTTAGAGACCTTGCATTTCCCCACCTTCCGTTTGAGGATGCCCCACAGATGCTCAATAGGGTTTAGATCTGGAGACATGCTTGGCCAGTTGATCACCTTTACCTTCAGCTTCTTTAGCAAGGCAGTGGTCGTCTTGGAGGTGTGTTTGGGGTCGTTATCCTGTTGGAATAGTGCCGTGCGTCCTAGTCTCTGAAGGGAGGGGATCATGCTCTGCTTCAGTATGTCACAGTACATGTTGGCATTCATGGTTCCCTCAATGAACTGTAGCTCCCCAATGCAGGCAGCACTAATGCAGATATAATACAATATTTACAAAAATGTGATGGGTGTACTCACTTTTGTGAGATACAGTATATCAACATACTGTACCAAGTATATTACACTGCTCTTGGCACTTCATTTATTTTGCCTTTAATTCTTTTCACCAAAGCATTTTGTGCCCAAGGCTATTTTTTATGTTTACAAGATATTTAGTAAGTCCAGGGCATGGGTTTCTGGACTGATATCTGCATTAAAAGAGAAACATTAATCTTCTTATGTGTGAAATAGTCTTAGTGTGCCAGGCATTATTTCATAGAATGTTTATGTGACTAATTTAAATTATATGAACATAATAAATTAACTTGATGTAATTATCTGGATGTCCACTGGATGCTACTATTGCTCCAGGATGTGTAGCTTTAAAAGCTCAGTGAATACAAGTTAATCACATTCTCTATTTTTTCAAACCTAAGCCAGGATTTCTTTTTAAAACATAGCATTAGACGTTTGTGTAAATCAGTGAGCATAAATTATATAGCTTGTCAGGGATCTTTAAGAAGATGTTTTTTTCAGTGATTTTTTTCCTTCTCTGAATAAGTTTGCTTATATAACTTCCAATGATCACTTTAATGAAAATTTAGATTCTTTTATTGGAGCAGGACATTAGTCAAGTTTTCCCTAACAAAAGTTATAAGTAGTGATTTAAAAAGCCTTTTGCTAATCATTTAGACCTGTGATTTGCAGGTATTTCTACAGATTTACAACCTTATTAAATTGCGATTCGGACAATTGAATAGGGCTCTATATAAGCACAGCATATTTTTTTACAGATGTTTTTAGTTAATTAAGACCTTGCTTTTGGATAGAAGTTCACTAACTAAAATCTTATGTAAAAAAATATGCTGTGTGCTTATATAGAGCGCTATTCAATTGGATGAATCGCAATTTAATAAGGCTGTCAGTGTTTTAAAATCAAGAATATCAGCATACAGTACATGTGAACCACCACAATAGCAATGTATGTAATCGTTTATGGTCTACACTTGACCTAGGCCCAGAAAAGCAACACTTGATATTTCTATACATGTAAATATATATACAGTGCCTTGCAAAAGTATTCACCCCCTTGGCATTTTGCGTGTTTTGTTGCCTCACAACCATGGAATTAACATGGATTGTTTGAGGATTTGCATCATTTAATTTACAGAACATGCCCAGAACTTTGAAGATTTTTTTTTATTGTGAAGCAAACAACAAATAGGACAAAATAACAGAAAAAGTCAATGTGCATAACTATTCACCCCCCTAAAGTCAATACTTTGTAGAGCCACCTTCTGTGGCAATCACAGCTCCAAGTCGCTTTGGATAAGTCTCTATGAGCTTGCCACATCTTACCATTGGGATTTTTGCCCATTCCTCCTTGCAAAACTGCTCCAGCTCCTTCAAGTTCTATGGTTTTCGCTTGTGAACAGCAATCTTTAAGTCTGACCACAGATTTTCTATTGGATTGAGGTCTGAGCTTTGACTAGGCCATTCCAACACACTTACATGTTTCCCCTTAAACCACTTAAGTGTTGCTTTAGCAGTGTGTTTGGGGTCATTGTCCTGCTGGAAGGTGAACCTCCGTCCTAGCCTCAAATCATGCACAGAGTGGTACAGGTTTTGCTCAAGAATATCCCTGTATTTAGCCCCATCCATCTTTCCCTCAACTCTGACCAGTTTCCCAGTCCCGACTGCTGAAAAACATCCCCAGAGCATGATGCTGCCACCACCATGTTTCACTGTGGGATGGTGTTCTTTGGGTGATGTGATGTGTTGGGTTTGCGCCAGACATACCGTTTTCAATCTCATCAGACCAGAGCACTTTCCTCCATACATTTTGGGAGTCTCCCACATGCCTTTTTGCAAACTCAAAACGAGCCATTTTGTTTTTTGCTGAAAGTAATGGCTTTCTTCTGGCCACTCTGCCATAAAGCCCAACTCTATGGAGCATACGGCTTTTTGTCGTCCTATGTACAGATACTCCAGTCTCATCTCTGCAGCTCCTCCAGGGTTACCTTAGGTCTCTGTGCTGCCTCTCTGATTAATGCCCTCCTTGCCTGGTCCGTGAGTTTTGGTGGGCGGCCGTCTCTTGGCAGGTTTGTTGTTGTGCCATGTTCTTTCCATTTGGTTATGATAGATTTGATGGTGCTCCTGGTGACTGACTTGTACTTCTCAACAACATTGTTCCTTACTTGTTGGGAGAGTCCTTGGTCTTCATGGCAGTGTTTGGTTAGTGGTCCCTCTTGCTTAGGTGTTGCAGCCTCTGGGGCCTTTCAAAAAAGATGTGTATATGTAATGACAGATCATGTGACACTTAGATTGCACACAGGTTAACATCATTTCACTAATTATGTGACTTCCTGAAGGTAATTGGTTGCACCAGAGCTTTTTATGGGCTTCATAACAAAGGGGGTGAATACATACGCACAAGCCAATTTTCTGTTTTCTATTTCTAAAAAATAGTTTTATGTATATATCTTTCTCATTTCACTTCATCAACTTAGACTATTTTTTTCTGATCCATCACATAAAATTCAGATTAACAAAACATTGAACTTAAGGCTGTAATGTAACAAAATAGGTAAAAAGTCAAGGGGGGTGAATACTAAGATTAATTTGATGTGATCTTCCTGCTGTCTTGGATCATAAAGATCATTTGATTTTAGAAATTCACCAATTATTTCTTTCAAAGGCGATTCTATTAATTTGCACCTTACTGCTGCCCAACGTATTGACCTGCAATTACTAGTGTCTTCTCTACTAATTTTGTGAAGTGGTACTGTATTGCAATTTAATAATCCATTCAATAATCTTGGATATACATTATACAGAACAGCTGACTGGCATGGCTTCACCAGCAGTCAATATTCTGCTGTCACTCACACCAAGAAGACTTGCACACTATTGGCATAGCTTAACCATTACCTAAGTTATTTGGATAATTGCATAACATATAGGAAACATCAGCAATACCTTATTTGTTCTTAAGGTTTGTGATCAGAGTACTATCCATCTCAGCTTCGTACATGCACATAGATTGCTGCTTTTGGCTAATATATTGCCCATTAAATTGCACCCCATCTTCTTTCAAATATACTGGCAATATAATAACATTAAGCATTAATATCATGTAGCTTTGCTGAAAAACAATGATAGAATAAGGACATATCAAAATGTAAAAACCCAAAACAGATAAATATAACTATAATAAAAACATTTTTTTGCTGACTTGAAGCTCCATATTTTTGGAAGGGCTTGAGGTCAGGCCAATATTATGTAGAACTGACATGGAGATTTGGCCACCAACCTACACCACCTAGGGCCTCATTCTATTATCGGCCGCAGCCGCTGCGGGGCCGCAAGGACCGGCCGCAAGCTTTCCGGCTATTCTATTCCCCTCCGGCCGGGGGTTCCGGCAGGCTTGCGGCCGGCGCCTTGCTATCTCTTGCGGCCTATCGCGCCGGAGGAAAGCCTTTGATCTAAAACGGCCGCAAGGAAATCGGCCGTAAGAAAAGCCTGGATGCGATTCTATTGCTCCGGGAACCCTGTCTGCAAGGCTAAAAACGAGCTGCAGCTTACTTGCAGCAAACAGGTCCCGCTAGCACCAATTAAGCACATAAAATAGCTCAAATAAAGCCATCCTGCACTGAGAAGACTATAAAGTGATATTCGGTGTTAGCAAAAATAGCACATAATTACCCTATACTCAAATCCGTAAAATATATATTTTTTAATATACGTAAAATATCCATGTAAAAAGTCCAGAGTTCTTGGAGCACCTCAGACACGCCCACGCCGCAGCCGGAAAATAAACAGTTAATTTGAACTCGGGTTTGGGCTGATGTGCAAGCTTGAGAGTGGGTTACTTTTAATCCTCATGTCCCCCAATATGATCCCTAGCATTTACAGAGCTGTAAAGTGCAGGCTTGAATTTATTTTTGACTTTGTAGATTTCTGAGCTTACGGCCGGTTCCAAGATATGCGGCCGGCCGTAAGGGGAGATCCTTGCCGGGCCGTATAATTGAATTGCGAGTTAACAGAACCCCCGCAAGGAATCGCAGCCTTACGGCCGATTTACGGCCGATAATAGAATGAGGCCCCTAGTGTTTAACACTTAGCACACATTCACATAAAGACTATCATGTATGAAAGAGGCACAGCAGTAGTTAGAATACACAGACTATTGTAAGTGATTCAAAGTATACATATGGAAGTTAAGAGAGGCATGGCCAAATTACCCATTAGGCAAACTAGGCAGCTGAAACGAAAACATTTTAGTAGTGCTGTTGAGAAATGTAAATTTGTCTCTCATAAATAAAAACTTTCACCAATGGATACTTCCATTGACCAGCATAGGCATCAAAGTGATTTTTTTCTGATTAAAAAAATGTTTTTTCATTTTTATTCATTTTAAGCAGTTTTTTGTTTCATTGTGCAATGTTCCTTTACTCAGTTAGTTTGACAGCAAGACTGTTAAAACAATCAAAAGCACTCTGATAAGATATGACATCATGCAACTAATAATTTGGCTTGGTATCAAAGCATCTCATTATAGATTATAACTTTAAACAAGTACTATATCTGGCAATTAGGCATGAAAACAGTATGTGCTGTTCAATTTGTTAATGCCAAGTATTTCACATCCCACTCACTGCCAGCTGCCAAATGTAAGGAGAGATAAGTATTCAGCACATTTAAATTCAGAAGAACATTTACCTGTTTGATTAAATTACACATTTTTGAAGCACAATCCGAGTGGAACAATTAACGTGTCAAAGAACTGAAGTTTACTGAAACCAAATCTCCAAGAGTAATATGGTCTAAAGGTAGGAACATTTATTGAGACATATTATCTGGCCTTTATATTTTTATATTATATGGCTTATTTTTTATTGCTGGTTGACTTTTCTTTTCTGAATTGATTAAAACGTGTTGCCAGTTCTTGCTTCCACTTTCCCATAGTGCAGATCAGTGGCAGAGCTAGAGAATGGAGGGCCCTGGTGGAAAAAAAAAATTAGTATCGGCCCTCATGAAGGGGTTGTAAAAAATATTTGGGCTAGGCCCCCCGCATACCAATTCACTCAGTGCCCCTCCCTAAGCCTCCTTCCCATGACAGCACCCTTCCCATAATAGCACCCCTTCCCTCCTACCTGCGCGAAGTTCAATTGCCTGCAGTAGAGCTCCAGGATGGGTGCAGGGTCAGGGTGAGGGGGACTCTACACCACATAAATATATATATATACACACATATTTATATATACATATACACTTACATATACTATCTCCACAATGTACTCAGTCCCTCTCAACATCCACCACCATACAGCACCCATCCTTAGTATACATCCCTACACTACAGAAATAATACATTAAATGAAATTACACAGCACTGGGCTCCCTCACAGAGAAGGGCCCTGGTGCACCTAGTCCACCTCCGCCACTGACTCTAGTATCAACCTCTTACCTTACAACTTGTCCACATGATCTTATTTCATCACAGCCAATCACCACTCTTTCTACCACGCATATCCCAGCTCTCACACACCTTGATTCAGCATAATTACACCCATTCTTAAGAAACCCTCATCTGACTCTGCTTCTGCATCTATCACTCTATCGTTCTACTTACCTTGGCTTTAAAAGTGCTTGAGTGGCTTATCTACAATTGCTTTGCCTTCTGGACCACTTCCAACCTGGCTTCTGAACCCCCAACACTCTGCAGAAAAAGTCCTCACAAAAGTCACTAATGACTTGCTCACCACTGAGTTATCACTGGGTAATCAAAACTCCCCGCTCTCTTGGCTCTCTACATAGAAGATTGTACATTTAGTGTCTTCTTTGCTGGCGCCTCTTCTTTGCCTCACCCTCTGTCTGTTGGTGTACCCTAAGGTTCAGTCCTAGGCCGACTCCTGTTCTCCATCTATACATCCTCCCATAGTATCGTAATCAAATCTTTTAGATTTCAGTATCATCTGCATGCAGATAAAACTCAACTCTACCTCTCAGACCAGATCTATACCCCTCTCTTCAAGCACAAGTTGCCACCTGCCTCTCAATCATATCCTAATGGATGTTTATCCTTTAGACTACTAATCTTCCCACCCTCTACTAAAGCTTCCACACCTCAAATATCTTTCACTGTTCACAATGCCATCATCACTCCTACCTCCCAGGCCTGTCTTGGGGTTCTACTGGACCCTGCCCTCTCTTTCATTCCTCATATACTACTATACTAAAATATTTATCTGATAAACTATAATCTGATCTATGTAATTGTCTGTGTTTTTATTTCTTTGAATTGACTTCTGTCAGAGGTGGAATAAAATACTTCATACAGGCTGGTTTAACCAGGCCAATTATCAATGTGGCAACTCTATGTCAATATGAGTTTTGCATCAAATTTTGTTGCAATAATTACCGTAAGTGTACAGTACCTTTGTAGGTTTTGAGTATTGTTAATATTTTCTGTAGTTATAGGGAATTCCAAGTCTTAACTTCTAGGCAGTGGCAGAAAATGGAGGGGTTGAAAAAAATTTTTGGCACTGGGTCTCTCCTTGTACCAATTCCCTCAGTGCTCCTCCCCAAGACTCATTCCCATCACAGCTTTCTCTCTAAGACCCCTTCCCATAATATCACCCCTGCCCTTAACCTCCTGCCTGCACAAAGCTCCTCTGCCTGCTGCACAGTTCCAGCATGCACATGTGGCCAGGGTGAGGGTCTCTACACTACACTACAGAAATATATGTGTATATATATATATATATATATATATATATATATATATATATATATATATATATATACTATCTCTACATAGCACCCAGTCCCTCTTAACATCCACCCATACACAGCACCCACTCCCCTTAGCATCCATCCTTACACTACAGAAAAAGAAATACATTAAGTCACCACCACCACCTGCACCACTGGTAGCTCTGCCCCTTACAGGCAGCAAATTGAGAGCCCCAATAATGATTTTTTTTCTATATAAACTAATCAAATTACAACCATTCAGATCTGATTTGCTTTTTTAAGTATTGACTTGCACAGTTTTAAACATTAGGTTAAAATTCTGTAAGCTCTTGCCCATATATTCACTAACAGCGCACAATATATATGAGGAGTCTACCACTAAATGTACAGTGACATCATCTGTGTATATACAGTTGCAGGCACAAGCTAAATAAGACAGAGGATCAGTTGAGGATAATATGAGGGTCAAAATGGTACCCTATACTTAGCAATGTAAGTGGCAAAATACAGCAAGTAAGGCCAACATATTCATATATCTCACTAAAATGTTTATATGACACATCCTTTACATAAGACATGTCATATCTGATAAAGACTGAGAACCAATGACTCAAAGCATGTAACATAACATGCCTTGGCCTTCAAATACAGGTAAACGTTCTTTAAACTTTTAACAAGTTTAGTAACATAGTCAACTACATAACCTTTATGCAGAGCAATATTTGCCTCTGCATGGGAATGGAGTTCATTGATATTTATATACACTGTACAGTAGCTACCAATGCAACCAGTTACTGCCACACTCATTGGAGTGACCATAAGCTATGTCATTCTATTTCTATCCATTTAACTCCCCTTTAGCAGAGTGGTAACCATCCCTCACCGGACAAATATTTCCTTCCACTATGGCGTATTTGTTAGCATGGACAATCAACATTACAAATGAAATGATAATAATCAACAGGCTGAGAAAGAAGGTGTAACTTCAAATTCCTTCTGCTCGAATGGCTCCCAGACATCTCTTTTTCTTCTCTTCTTCTTCGCCTCTCCACTGTTACCTTCAAGCAACATCTAATTGGAGCCCCTATTGCTTCAAGCAGGGTCATCGTCGTCTGCTCCCATTTCCTGTATGTTACTGGGCCTCTAGAGTATAATATTGGAATATACTATGTTGTGTGATCTATGTGTAGTAATTTTTTGCATTTAATTTATAAAATGATATTAACTTGTATCTTTTACATTTTTTATGTTTGAAATAAAATATTTTTATAACTTGTACAGGAAGTTATGGTTCTCATTTAAAGTTTACGATATGGATTTTATGTCTTACACTTATTTTTTATTCCCCACACACACACTGTCTTGAGTAATAACTCAATAAACTTCTACACAGGATGGAACCATATAAATAAAAAATATAGTAGAAATTTTAATAAACTTGGTTACTGATATGTGAACCTAAAGGTAATTGTCTTTTGTGGAACTATACTGCATGTAATGTAAAAAAAATACTGATATCTTGTGTGATTTCATTAAGGCTTAATATATTTAGCTAAAAAAAAATGAACATTTCAAACATAGAAAATATAGACAGAAATAAAATAAGTGTTGTGCCTCCATTTATAAATATGTTTTACTGTATATTAACTATTAAATGTTATTTGATATTTAGTGTAATGCAACATTTTGACGAATATGCATCTGATTATTAGTTTTTTACGCAAAAAGCAAAGGCATATTCAACACTTAAATACTTCTGGCATCTTCAAATTTGCAACCCACACATCCTATTAGAGCCACCTCATCATGCACATAACTTTCTGTATTGAATTAAAAATATCACATTGCTCTGCTCTAGGAAGTAGTTTGTATGGTATTTAGTATTTATTCATATAAAGAAAAGGCACCAATCGGTACTCAACCAGTGGCGGAACTAGGGAATGGAGGCCCTAGTGCAAAAGATTTTTTTAGGGCTCCCCCAAATTATTTTGACTCTCCCCAGGTCCATATTACAATATTATCCTCCATGCACCCCATCCTATGCTCCATGTACCCCCAGCCTATGCTCCATGCCCCCCAGCCTATGCTTCATATGCCCCCAGCCTATCCTTCATGCCCCCCAGCATATACTCCATGGCCACCCAGCCTATGCTCCATGTACCCCCAGTCTATGCTCCATGTACCCCCAGCCTATGCTTCCTATGCCCCCAGCCTATCCTCCATGCCCCCCAGCATATGCTCCATGGCCACCCAGCCTATGCTTCATGCCCCCCAGCCTATGCTCCAGGCCCCCCAACCTATCCTCAATGCCCCCCAGCATATGCTCAATGCCCCCAACCTATGCTTCATGGCCCTTCCAGCCTATGCTCAATGCCCCCCAGCCTATCGTCCACACCACCCAGCTTATGCTCCATGGCCACCAAGCCAATGCTTCATGGCCCCGCAGCTTATGCTCCATTCTCCCCCAGCCTATCGCCCATGCCCCCAGCCTATGCTCAATGCCCCCCAGCCTATGCTTCATGGCCCCCAGCCTATGCTCCATGCTCCCCCAGCCTATCCTCCATGCCCCCCAGCCTATGCTCCATGGCCACCAAGCCAATGCTTCATGGCCCCCCAGCTTATGCTCCATTCTCCCACAGCCTATCGCCCATGCCACCCAGCCTATGCTTCATGACCCCCCCCCCAGCCTATGCTCCATGGCCCCCAGTCTATGCTTCATGGCCTCCAGACTCATCAGACCAGTCTTATTACTTACATTGATCAAGGAGTTGCTTTATTTTCCTCCATGTCTCCCAAGCCTGCATTTTTCTGCAGAGGGAGGGTCTTCCTGAATTACATCAATCGTGTGCGACCTCATTCTGGAAGTCCCTAGCTCTGAAAAAACTCGCTGGCAGGGGAGACATGGCGTAAGAGAAAGCAACTCTCTGATCAATGTAAGCAGTAACAGGGGGCTGATGAGGCTGGGGCCTCTCCACACAATGGCCCCGGTGCTTTGCAACACCTGCATTGACGGTAGCTCCGCCACTGTATTCATCCATCCCCACTTTTCACTGACAACTCATCTATTGTCATCATGCTGTATGCAGCTGTATTATGCTAGATGTATAAATGTAAATGTCTGAAGGCTCTTGGTGATTATTTATAACAAGTCACTTGCCCGTCACAAATGACGGGATAATATTTTAATATTACTTTCCCCCTTCTCTCCCTCCTTCTCCTTTGTCTCTTTTCTCCCCCTCTCCCTCCCCGTGTCTCCTTTCTCCCACCCTCTCCCTCCCCTGTGTCTCCTTTCTCCCCTCCTCGCCCTCCCCTGTGTCTTCATTCTCCCCCCTCTCCCTCACCTGTGTCTCCTCCTCCCTCTCCCTCCCCTGTGTCTCATTTCTCCCTCCACTGTTTATCCTTTCTCCCTCTCCCTCGCCTGTGTCTCCTTTCTCCCCCCTCTCCCTCCACTGTGTCTCATTCCCCGATCTCTCACCCTGGTGTCTACTTCCCCCATCTCCCTCCCCTGTGTCTCCTTCCCCCTTCCCTATGTCTTTCCCCCTCCCTCCCGTGTGTCTCTTTCCCCCTCTCCTTCCCCTGTGTCTCCCCCCTCTCTCCCTCTCTTCCCCCCCTGTGTCTCTTCCCTCCTGTGTTTCTCCTCCAGCTCTCTGTGTCTCCTTTCTCCCTGCCCTCCCCTGTGTCTCCTTTCTCCCTCCCCTTCCCTGTGTCTCCTTTCTCCCCCCTCTCCCTCCCCTGTGTCTCCTTTCTCCCTTCCTCTCCCTCTCCTGTGTCTCGTTTCTCCCCCTCTCCCTCCTCTGTGTCTCCTTTCTCCCTCTCCCTCCACTGCGTCTCCTTTCTCCCCCTCTCTCCTTCCCCTGTGTCTCCTTTATCCCCATATATATATATATATATATATATCTGTGTCTGAGAAAATAAATTATGTGTTTTTTTTTTACTCCCTGTGTATTGTCTGTATGAGAAGATTGGGATTATGATTATCTACCAGCGGAGATATTAGGTGTAATATTGCATCTCCGCTACACTTTCCCCCTCTCCCTCCCCTGTGTCTCTCCCACCCCCCCTGTGTCCCCCCCCTCTGCCTCCTTTCTCCCCCCTCTCCTCCCCCTGTGTCTCCTTCCCCCCTTCTCGCTTCCCTGTATCTCCTTCCCCATCCCCCTCCCCTGTGTCTCCTTCTCCCTCCCTCCTGTGTGACTCTTTCCCCCCCTCCATCCCCTGTGTCTCTCCCCCCTCTCTTCACCATCTCCCTTCCCTGTGTCTCTTCCCCCTGTATTTCTCCCTCCTCTCCCTCCCCTTTGTCTCTTTCTCCCTCCTCTGCCTCATGTGTCTCCTTCCCCTCCCACTCACCTGTGTCTCCTTTCTCCCCCCTCCCTCCCCTGTCTCCTTTCTCCCCTTCCTCCCTGTGCATCCTTTCTCCCCTCCCTCCCCTGTGTCTCCTTTCTCCCCCCTTCCTCCCCTGTGTCTCCGTTCTCCCTCCCTCTCTTGTGTCTCTTTTTTCCCCCTCTCCCTCCCTGTGTCTCTTGTCTCCCACCCTCTCCCTCCCCTGTGTTTCCTTTCTCCACCCTCTCTCTCCCCTGTGTCTCCTTTCTCCCTCTCCATCCCCTGTGTCTTATTTCTCCCTCCACTGTTTATCCTTTCTCCCTCTCCCTCACCTGTGTCTCCTTTCTCCCCCTCTCCCTCCCCTTTGTCTCCTTCACCTATCTCCCTCCCCTGTGTCTCCTTCCCCCATCTCTCACCCATGTGTCTACTTCCCCCATCTCCCTCCCCTGTGTCTCCTTCCCCTCCCACTCCCCTGTGTCTCATTTCTCCCCCCTCGCTCCCCTGTGTCTCCTTTCTCCCCCTTCCTCCCCTGTGCATCCTTTCTCCCCCCTCCCTCCCCTGTGTCTCCTTTATCCCCCCTTCCTCCCCTGTGTCTCCTTTCTCCCTCCCTCTCTTGTGTCTCTTTTTCCCCCTCTCTCTCCCTGTGTCTCTTTTCTCCCACCCTCTCCCTCCCCTGTGTTTCCTTTCTCCACCCTCTCTCTCCCCTGTGTCTCCTTTCTCCCTCTCACTCCCCTGTGTCTTATTTCTCCCTCCACTGTTTATCCTTTCTCCCTCTCCCTTGCCTGTGTCTCCTTTCTCCCCCTCTCCCTCCCCTTTGTCTCCTTCACCTATCTCCCTCCCCTGTGTCTCATTCCCCCATCTCTCACCCATGTGTCTACTTCCCCCATCTCCCTCCCCTGTGTCTCCTTTCCCAGTCCCCTATGTCTTCCCCCTCCCTCCCGTGTGTCTCTTTCCCCCCTTTCCCTCTCCTGTGTCTCCCCCCTCTCTCCCCTGTGTCTCTTCTCTCCTGTGTTTCTCCTCCCTCTCTCTCCTGTGTCTCCTTTCTCCATGCCCTCCCATGTGTCTCCTTTCACCTTCCCCTCCCTCCCTTGTGTCTCCTTTCTCCCCCTCTAGCTCCTCTGTGTCTCCTTTATCCCTCTCCCTCCCCTGTGTCTCCTTTCTCCCCTCTCTCCCTCCTCTGTGTCTCCTTTCTCCCCCTCTCTCCCTCCCCTGTTTCTCCTTCCCCCCTTCTCCCACCCTTGTGTCACCTTTCTCCCCCTCTCCCTCACCTGTGACTGCTTTCTCCCTCCCCATGTCTCCTTTCTCCCTCTCCCTCCCCTGTGTGTCCTTTTCCCCCTCCCCTCTGTCTTCTTTCTCCACCTCCCCTGTGTCTCCTTTTCTCCCCTCCCCTGTGTCTCCTTTCTCCTCCCCTTTCACTGTGTCTCCTTT
This sequence comes from Discoglossus pictus, assembly GCA_027410445.1. Taxonomy (NCBI): domain Eukaryota; kingdom Metazoa; phylum Chordata; class Amphibia; order Anura; family Alytidae; genus Discoglossus; species Discoglossus pictus. The sequence goes on from CM050166.1 coordinate 75,782,812, forward strand.
CTACCCCTCCTGTGTCTTTCTCCCTCCCTCTCCCTCGCGCTCCTGAACCCGCAGCGCACTGAGCACCCCATTGCAATGCACATGCACGTCTTGCTTCGCAATGTGCATGGGCGGTTGATGCCATGCATTGCGCAACTCGCAACTTGCGAGTCTATAGTTGTGGTAATTGCGAGTTGTAACTTTTAACATTGCGTGATGACAACTCGCAATTACCACAACTATTATATGTGATGAGATGGGACAAAAGTGATATGGTAGTAGGAATAGAGTAGAGGCAACACACAAATATATACACAGTGATTCACATGCAAACATTTACAGACTGGGGTTCTATAAGTAGACTAGCTCACTTTGCATTCTAGATGCAAGCTGTTAGTGGATAAGCAGGGAGGTGATGTCTGGATGTCTGGATGTGTAGAGGTTCCCATCTGGCTACTTGGAGAAACTTTCCATAGCCAATCTAATTAATTTATACAATCTGTCGATTCAGTATCTAAACAGGGGAGAAATATTATGTATAGAAAGCTCTGTTCATCATATTCTAAGGAGCTCTCCTTCAACATATGACTACCCAGACGAAACTTAATGTTTCAATGGGTGTTTAACAAGATTAGGAATTGTACCAAGGGGACAGAGGGATGTTTGTGAAAAAATATGTAATTACAGTAGATTGAAAGTAATGGAAAAATAGCATTTACAGAGACATAATTGAACATAATGAATAGCTAGCATTGCCCATGTTACAACCTGCTTATTCAATGAGGTTTGACAGGAACCTAGTTCAAGCCTACCCCAGCAGGACTGTGTAGTTCTTACTACCTCTGGTACAGAAGATGGCCTCAGGATATCAGGAACACCATATAATCCCTTAGAATTAGGATTAATGCACAGAATGTCACTTACACCTTGATAGATACCACTGACATACCTTTATTAATTGGCACATTTTATACAATTTTCTGGCACACAGACTGGCCAATCAGTAAGCCCCATTCCTAAAATAAAAAGCTGCCCCCTGCTAATAGGAAAACCCTGTACCTCTGATGAGATCAGATCTCATCCTGTTGATTATATTAACCTTAAACAATTGTTCTAACCAATCAAGGCCCCTGTGAGGCTGGGGGAGTCTTCACCAGATAACAACACTGTACATAATAGGCTGCTCCTGCTTACTGGGAAACCCTGTAAAAGGATTATCTATTAGACTACGGTCTTGGGTGTTGGCTAATGCAATAGCCTGCAGAATAGCTAATATGTTATGCAGAGCATAAACCACGATACATACAGTATAACAGTGTACTCATATTTAAAGCAAGAAAAAATACAACCCTTTACCTTCCACATATTTTGGCTCAAGGAAGAGATGGTCTGAACTCTTTAATTACGGTAGAGGAAGTTTTGGAGAAAATTAAAAAACTGAAATTTGGTAAAGCCCCAGGTCCGGACGGATTTTCTAACTTGTACTACAAAAAATACGCAGAAATTTTGGCTCCTCACTTAGTGGCCTTATTTCACGCGATCTTAGACGGTCACAACATTCCACCTGAATTGAACCAAGCGGACATGGTCTTCTTTCCAAAGGAGGGCCGAGACCCACTGGAGGTTAAAAATTACATGCCTATATTGCTTCTAAATGGGGATGTCAAAATACTTGCTAAATTGATGGCCGATAGAATTTCTAACTTGCTGCCCTCACTAATTCATAAGGATCAAGTGGGTTTCATCCCCTTTAGGCAAGCGGTGGATAACGTTAGGCAGATTCTGGATACCATGCACTGGGCGGGTAAACACCGTACCCCCATATGCCTTCTAGCCCTGGACATGGAGAAGGCCTTTGACTCTCTAGAATGGCCCTATCTAAGAGCAGTATTGTCGAAATTCGGCCTTACAGGACGTTTTGTGAACATGATTAATAGCTATTATAAATCCCCTCAAGCAGTCCTAAAACTTCCTGGTGAAGCAAGGGCTTCATTTACTATTCAGAGAGGGGCCAGACATGGGCTGCCCTCTATCCCCTTTACTCTTTACTCTAGCCGTTGAACCCTTAGCTCAAGCTATTAGATCAAACGCAGACATTAAAGGCATTAATATAGGCCACCATCACTTTAAGTGTGCCTTATTCGCAGATGATGTCCTCTGTACATTGACAGATCCCCGCACTTCAGTACCTGCCCTCTTTTACTTACTGGGAACATTCAGTAAAGATCTGGGCTCCAGTGAATAAAACGGAAGTTCTAAATATTTCCTTACCCCCCTCAGACTTAACCTTTTTGCAAAAGCACTTTAATTTTAATTGGTCTTCTAACCATATTAAATACCTGGGTGTGAATCTCACCTGTAACACTGCACATGTTCACAAGTCCAACTATACGGCCATCTACAAAACATTCTCCCAAAATCTACTGGCATGGGCAAAACACCCTATCTCATGGTTAGGACATATCCACTATTTTAAAATGAACCTCCTTCCCCGCCTTATGTATCTATTACGCTCCCTACCAATTGCCTTGAATTACATGGATTTAGACAAATTACAACGACAAGTCTTTAAATTTATATGGCAGAATAAATCACATTGTATCTCTAAATCAACTATGTTCATCCATAAATCAAAAGGAGGTCTCTCCTGCCCCAATTTGAAACTATATTTTAAAGCGGCACAATTGGCCTTTGTTCCAATTGCACACTCCCCTACTCACCAGCCTCTTTGGATATTTATTGAGAACTTTATGATGGCCCCATATACGTGGGATTCCATTCCATGGATCCCAAACCCACTGACATGTTTGGGTAAACTGGATAGTCCGTATATAAAGCATTCCTTAAATATTTGGTCATAGGCTGTCTGCAATTTTCAGCTGATCCCGAAGTACCCTACTCCTTCTCCCTTAATTCCCAGCCCCAGATTCTCGGATAATCTCCCTGCAGCCTCTTTACTATGGTGGAAATCCCATAACCTACTGACAGTGAATTCCTGGTATCGAGATAATATTACCATAACATACACTCAACTAAAAGAAGAATTCAACATCCCCATTCAGGAACATTATACTTTTTGTAGATTTAAATACTCTCTCTCCATGTTAGAACATACACTAGGTAAACCAACTTCAAATTGGTTTACTAGGTTATGCCTGTCTGCTCCTCTTACAAAATGTATTGTGGGTATGCTGTAGGATACTTTTAATTCCCCTCCCGCCACCCCCCTTCCAAAATATATGAAAAAATGGGAAGAAGACTTAAATTGCAAGTGGGATATGGAGACTTGGCAAAACTCTTGGCGAAGCCTAACCCGGGGAACTTTGAGCAGTAATATACTGGAGACCTTTATTAAGGTTCTCCATAGGATATATATCACCTCCGGACAAACTATTTAAATGGAAACGCTCCCCCAATCCTAATTGCTTTAGAGCTTGTCAGATCTCTGGAACCTTTTTCCACACTTGGTGGTCATGTCCCCTGGTTCAGTCTCTTTGGAACAAGGTTTTCCAATTAGCCTCAACCCTATTTGGCACGCCTGTTATGGCTAAGGCAGAAATATGCCTGCTAGGGCACTCTGTCCCCTCACTATCAAAATACCAAAATAGACTCCTGTAGCGGAGAGGCAATATTCCCCAGGTTATCTCCGCTTATAATCCCAGTGAGGCTCAGGAACAAGTAAATGGTAAATCCACAGGCAAGGTTTCCAACAGGTAAAATAATAGCAATATCCCAACCGTAATCCCAATAACTGGACGACACACAGTTTCAGGAGCAGAACTATGTCTTTAATGACAGGGAATCTCCTTTTATGCCATGGTGCCCTCTGAATGGCTACACCCACATAATTATCACAGCCAATTATATACATGGTTCAACCCCCACGTCTCCTCCCCTCAGATAACAGGTAACACAATTAAAACAGACCCAATTTTAACCACATTCTGGATGTACCCCAAAAACAGGGGGTACACCTTTAAGTCCAGCACCGTTCAATAGCTCTCCCCCAGGGGAACAACATATTAAAAAATGGCATGAATCAGACCAGGGGTTCAAAAGTTAGTAAAAGTATCTTTTACACATAACACACAGACATTTCACATATTCTCCATAGTTGGCCATACAATACACATTTAGGGACAATAGGTGAGATACACCTCCCTGGCAACTTGATATAATCAGACAATGATTAGATAATCCTTCTTTGTTCTTATGTTTGAGAATGAATAGACCTCCTTATCTGTAACAGGATTATCTATTAGCCTAGGTCTGCCATAGTCTGGCTAATATTCTGCAGAGCATAAACCAACATACATTTATTTTAACACAAGTACAACATACAGTTATGCGAATGCAGCTTATTCACAGTAAATTGCAGGACAGCCCAGTGCCATCCGCTACAACTCCTTCAGTATTTAATGCTAGCAACAAAGAGACATATAGCTAGGCAATGGAAATCTCCCACTCTTTCTCTACAATCAGTCATCAATAAGATGAACTACATTGCAAAAAAAGGAAAGGCTAACCTATTTACTGGAGGACCGTATGCCTATTTTTCTCCAGATATGGAATCCTTGGACTCATTCTCCCTATAGCCCCCCTATCACGTGAAACCTATTGAATTAGCATTATGCTATCCTTTGCTAATACTTACATTGGAGCTGCGGACCGGAGACTGGAGGAGGCGGGACGGGCGGTGGATCCGAGCTGGTAACCAACAGGACTTATACTTCAATACCCTTGAGACAAAAATCTGTGTGCGAATTTAAATTTCTTGTGTAGTCAACAGTGCTTTTTATTTTTCTCTTTTATTATACTGTTTTAGCTCATTTAGAGTTATATTGTATCTATACAACAGTTTGTTTTTTGTTACACTTTTTTTTTGTTTTTTGTTGTTTGTTTCTTACTTCGGCTCTGGGTGTTTGCTCTGATAGACTGAGCCTAACAAACTGTTTTATTTTAGGTAAACTTTTTCCTTAGAAAATTGGAAAAACTTAGGTAACCTGGCTCCGCTTAGACCTTCCCACAAGTGGGGATAGATCTTTTTGGTTAACTTTATTTGAATGATTATATGGTATTTTCTTATGGTGTAATGCAATGTTAACCTTTTTCTTTTTTCCCTTAATTGGGTATGATTGCATGTTAATAATGTCAAACCTGCTACTTGGCTTTTATGTTATCCTCCAGTTTATTTGGTTACCTAATAAAAACCATTGGAAAAAAAAAATACATAACTTTAGCCATAGACAGGATAACTTATTCCTAGTCCAGGCCCAAGCCATAATCCAAAACAGTCTAGTCAGGTCCTGGGCATGACAACCCACATCACCAAAAGGGTGCCTAGTGCCCTGCAATTAAAATAGACCTATTGTCCTGTGTAACTTAACCAGGTTTTTACAGCACAGTCATCTCCTTCTGTAATACAGCCTTCTTATTATGTGACTGTCAAGATACAGGACCGGCAGAACTGGAACTGTCACCGTTTAGGTATTCGCTTCGGTGGATATTACTATCCTCAATGGCAGCAATACAGACATTCTCTTTTTAAAATACGGTAACTGTCTTATAAATAGTTCCCTGAGCAAAGGAAGTACAGCTCTCACGCTTGCAATCGTCTTGGGACGGGTCAGCAATTTTATAGAGGGCTAAACAAAAGGCCAGTCAGACATTAAATAGGAAACAAACAACATGTCCACATACCCAACTTAAATCTCCCTCCACCTTGAGTCTCTTTCATTGTCCACTAATTAACAAAAGCACCAGGCTCAGGATGCTGATATCAGAGGGGGAAATTACCAGATGGGGCCGTAGTGCCAGCAGGTCTCATCTCTTATCTTAACTTCCCCCCGTATGTGTAGTCTGCACATAGGCACTTCTTCCACCCTGGTGCAGTTAAGGGAAAATTCATAAGCATTGTGTCTGGTATCATGTCCATTGTCATAGCTACCATAATTTAAAAGTAGTTGTCATAATATGTCTATTAGCTCCAAGAAATTAGAGTCCTCAACTTTTGTAATGGCATGTCTACTTAGGTCCTTTCTGTCTGTTGTATCCCTCTGTACAGCACTGCATAGTATGCTGCTGCTTTAAAAATAAAGAACATCAATCATAATAATAATAAAATAATAATTCCTACAATGGAATACATAATTAAATGCCTTCCTAGTCCAGACAACCCAATCTATATGGTCCTTTGACTAGAAAGCACAATTTAAAAAAGAAGTTCTAACATAAATGCCTCTCTAAATTTGGTCGACAATAACTAAAAAGCACCAATTTGGATATGTTTTTGAATTTGCTTAGGTGTACAAAACTGGCTACTAACCTGGGCGTATTCAATATGAGTCAATAATTTGTCCTGGTATGTACAATTCTAGGGCCTCATTCAATTGTGATTTGGCCAATTGATTAGGGCTCTATATAGGCATAGAGCTATTTTTATTTACAGAAGTTTCTAGTTAGTGAAGACCTTGCTTTTGGATAGAAGTTCACTAACTAAAAACTTCTGTAAAAAAATATGCTCTGTGCTTATATAGAGCCCTATTCAACTGGCCAAATCGCATTTGAATGAGGCCCTAAGTAAGTGAACCATTTGCACAGTGCTCCTGCTGATGGAGGAGCTTGTTATTCAGGCAGAAAATTTAGTTTTTTTTAACACATGCACTAATAATTTTGGATGTTATTGAAATAGTATAGAGATATAGCTCAGATGGCAATATTTATTTATAAAATATGTGTTTTTTGTATATTAGACTAATGTGTTAATGAATATGTTCTAAGATAATGCTGATATATATTTGTGCTGTGTTACTTTTTACCATGCAATCCCGGGGGACTGTAACAGCTGTTGGTTGTTGGCAGAAGGTAGACCCAAGGGACACAGGTCATGAATAACAGACCGTGGGTTAGCGACTAGTATCAAGGTCAAAGTGCAAGTGGAAGGTCAGACACATGCAGCAGGCAAGGGTAAAAAACAAAGCAGATGTCAGTGGCAACCAGAGAGCAGTTGGCGTCACAGTACATTTCTAAATCCAAATATCAATCCAAGAGTCAGAAGTATCAATTATATAGCACTCCCATACAAATAACATCACAGGCATGGAGGACAGTGACTTGCACCCTTAAAAATCTGCTTATGCACAACACAACTGGGGAAGATTGCATTATCTTCGAGCACCCAGCAGGGTCGTGACAGGTGAATGGACAAGGCAAGGTGCCCACAGGTGACACACCTTACAGGAACCTTATAGAGATGGAGACTTTTCCAATCTACTTCTGTAGGTTTTGAACAGCAGTTAATGGACATATCATCTAATATTGACATTTCTGCACCAGTAAGAGAGATGATGTCAGTGAATTAAATAATGGATGACTCATGCTCAGAAAACATCAATATGAGATTTTGCTTGTGTACAATAAGTCACTTTGCATGTTGGATAATGGTGCGATAAATTTTATTTAAAAAAATCACAGAAAGTGGATTCTGATGTTATACACATTCTCCCTTCCCCTTTAAACGAATCATCTAATATAATAATTGCCTATTTCTTATTTCTATCATGATGGGTGGAGCTATCATACCATCGAGGGGCGGGCTATAGTGTCATTGAGAGCGGGGCCTGAGTGCTGGAATAGCAGCAGCTATTACGCACCTCAGAGACAGAGGCAAAAGAGAGAGAGAGAGTGATAGACCGCACAAAGAGAGACAGACAGCACACAGAGAGATAGAGCACAGAGAGAGACAGAGCACAGAGAGAGAGACAGTGCACAGAGAGAGAGACAGACAGCAAAGAGAGAGACAGTATAAAGAGAGACAGCAAAGAGACAGACAGCAGAGAGATAGCAAAGGGAGAGAGATAGAGCACAGAGAGAGAGACAAAGCACAGAGAGAGAGACAGCACGGAGAGAGAGAGACAGCAAAGAGAGAGACAGACAGCATAGAGAGAGAGCAAAGAGAGAGAGAGAAACAGCCCAAAGAGAGACCGCACACAGACAAACAGCACAGAGAGAGAGACAGAGAGTAGAGAGAAACAGACAGCAAAGAGAGAGAGAGAACCCTCCACACAAAACAGCAAGAGGCATAACAGCCGCCATTGAACACCTCAGAGAGAGAGTGCGCACAGACAGATAGCACATAGAGAGACCGCAAACAGACAAATCATACAGAGAGAGACCACTCAGAGAGAGACAGCACAGAGAGGCAGGACATTTAGATAGAAAGAGAGAGACAGCAAAGAGAGAGACACACAGCATAGAGAGAGAGAGAGCACAAGGAGATAGACAACACAGAGCAAGAGAGACAGCACACAAAGAGAGATATACAGCAAAGAGAGAGAGAAACAGCCCAAAGAGAGACCGCACACAGACAAACAGCACAGAGAGAGAGACAGAGAGTAGAGAGAAACAGACAGCAAAGAGAGAGAGAGAACCCACCACACAAAACAGCAAGAGGCATAACAGCTGCCATTACACACCTCAGATAGAGAGAGAGACAGCACAGACAGACAGCACATAGAGAGACAGCACACAGACAAATCTTACAGAGAGAGACCACACAGAGAGAGACAGCACAAAGAGGCAGGACAGATAGAAAGAGACAGACAGAAAAGAGAGAGACAGCAAATAGAGAGAGAGAACGCGCTACACAACACACATCACATACCATATCAAGAGGAATAACAGCCGCCATTACACACCTCAGAGAGAGAGGCAGCACACAGACAGACCACACACATACAAACCTCACACAGGGAGAGAGACAGACAGCAAAGACAGAGAGGGTACCCGCCACACAACATGGCAAGGGCCGTAACACACCACACACCACACCAAGTGGTATAACAGCACATTAAAAACCTCAGAGAGAGAGACACAGCACAGAGAGGCGGCACAGAGACAGACAGCACAAAGAGCATTCAGAAAGAAAGCACAGTGAGAGACAGCATACTCGCCACATAACACTGAGAGAGACAGCACATACAATTGAAGATAACATTCTATGATACAATGAGCAAGTTATTAGTTATACATCATACTGAAAAAACAAACATGCACCAGGCACACTTGCCTATCTTTACTGTACTTGGCATTACTACATCCACTGGAAGGCTATTCAACGTATGTAATCCTTATTCTGTAATGTAGTATTTCTAAAATAAATTTGCTATCGTCTACTCCCCAAGTCACT